>MIEF01009748.1:0-15124 GCA_001870725.1 Taenia solium | reverse complement strand
CTTTTCGACATTTTCGGATCCTACACCTCCGTACCACTTCTGGATTCCTGGTCAAACGAGGCAGCTATCGTGAAGCCACTGCTCATTTAGTCATTCATGCATGGAAATTAGTTCACACTCACCTCCATGTCCATCCTTGTTTCTGCATGCGACAAATTCCACACTTTAAGCAGCGAGTTGGCTACCACTTCAACCTAGGGAGAAAATGCCATGTCGCGTGGATTATGCTGTCTTCAGCAGCGTCTGCACTGAACCCACCTCTTTTTGACGCTACAGTCACCGCAGTCCGCTGGTTCGATAAATGCTGATAGCCAAACAAGTAGGGTACGTGGGAACAATTGTCTACAGCAGTATCGGTGGTGCAGTCTCTTGCACTCCACAAGTATTGTATTAATCATAGTGACTATGTAGATGCAGCGGGGCGAAGAAAGCGCGACCATTCACACACAATCCCATGAGTCGAAAGAAGTTATGCGTCATCAGACCTCACCCTAATGGTGACTCACCCAGGAGGGCTGCTGTCTCCGGTGTCTCGGAGACGGAGCTGTGGGGACAGGCCTCCTTTCCAGCTCCAGAGGTCAAATCTGTACTTAATAAGACCCAGCCACCATCCCATGGAGTTAATGGTGAATGCTAGCCAATGATTGCGATCGTCTGCAGCCATAGTGGTAGTCACCCCACAGCTTAGTCTGTAACACTTCATTTCGCACAATTTCCAATCAGCGGTTAGAGTGAGAGGTTCGGAATCCGAAAATGCAATGTTCGTTTCAGCTGGCCGTTCGGTTCATCAAAATGAAGACCAGTAACGGCCAAGCAAGTCCACCTTTATGGATGGCTACACACAATGATGCACAGCTGCCTGTTCAGGTTAGCGGCTACTTCTGCTTCAGGTCACATGGAGCCGTCTACCGACATTCATGTTTAAGATAGCCCAAGTCGCCTGTCTGCGGAACGCCAATCACACGTGAATATTTGTTGTCACTACCGTCCCGCGCAAGTACATTCTACCTCCCGGAAGTAAGTAGCTGTTATTGAATCACACCAATAGCATCTACGATGTGCTATATTTCATTTACTTCATGTCAATTTCATTGCATTGAAGTAAGTCAATCACTCGGATCCTCATTGGTCTTATTGATGCATGGCAATTTGAAGTGTGGCCATTTTGGATCTATTTTACTAACTTGCGCTACAATGGCGTGGTATCGTGATACCTTCCTAAAAGGCAGTCACCACCGAATATATTTGTCAATTATGGCAACTCCTCGCCTTTTGCTGGTCACAACCTGCTGGGTGGAGAAACGATTCTGTTCTTGTGATATGGATTTTGGAAGGCTTGAATTTTACCATAGACCTGACCTCGACAATGCCTAACAGCTAGTGGCGTAGATGGCATTATCGCTTCCCTGATATCTTCAAAATGATAGGGATCCATTTGCAAGTAAAGGTGATAAAAATGTGAGGTTTCAGAGTGCAATCACCTCATCGTTGCCAACTTGACGCACTCCACAAGGAATTCGGTATCCGTGTCGCATGGCTTCACGACCACAGCTTGTGGGCATGCACTGTTTCTGGACTCAGAAGTAATCGATTTCCACCATTACCCACTTTGGACAGTGATGTTAGCGTTCTTAGTCTCTTCTAATTGCTTGATAGTTAATTGAAGTAAAGTAGTGCAGCATTAGTCAAACCCGGAACCAGTGAATTATTCGTTCCCATGCTATCCGATTCTGGGCCTAAAATAAGAAGCATAGGGTCAGCAAATTTTACGTACCGTTGGAGCATTATAAGAGGCTAACACAAGGGTGCGCCGACGACACCCTTAGCATAAATGGTTTGGCATTTGACAACCCAACCTAATCGCACGTTTCTGCGACCAGGTAAACTGAGTACATAGGCGCATACCCCAGCAGCAATATAATGAACGCGGCAGAGCGATGGAGGTAGCTTCTATCACTCCATGGATGCTAACGTCCATTCCGTCTTGAAATTCGTGCTTACTTACCACTCTTCTATTTTGCTTCGTTGCATCTTTCCAAGGCCGCTATTTCCTTTTGTAGCATTAATTTGCAATCATTAATTCCAGGGCGAAAACATGTCTTCGGATTTTTCAACCTGGGAGAAATCACATGCTGCTTGTTGGTGAGTGAAACAGTAATGACGGCGCAGACACAAGACTAGCAATTACAGTGTTGCCAAACTCATGTACACTAAGACATCCTCTAAATACAAAGATTATGTCTGAGTTGGGGCAAGCGGTTGCATCTGACAACCACCAGACTACTCATCTGGGTAGACAACTAGACTACTCATCTGGGTAGACAACTACGCTAATTACTTCATTCCAAGCCGTGATATTGGTGATTTGCGATGTCAACACAAACACTTGGCCCAAGAGCATTTGTGGCAATGTCGACAATGATGACGTGGGTGGGATGAAGAACTTAGGTTGCTTTGATGCATGGTGCAAGCATAGTGGATCCCGGCTCTAGGATCCTCAGTTCATATTAGAGGTGGCAGGCAATCCACCTGGTCTTACTCTGAGTGGTAGAATATGAAATGCTCATGCAGAGGCTCATAGGGGTCGGGGATTCAAAGGATGGATAGAACCACTGAGCCAAGTACACACGTTCGTGCTGACTGGGTTCTCACCACGACAGCTAATCATTCCGCCTAAGACTATCAAATGAGCTGGTTGGGCGTGATGGCAAGGTACTCATGAGGCGGTATTATGTGAATGGGCCTAAGGCATCATAACGGATTCGACCTGATGGCGAGTTGAAAGAGAGCAATGACTCAGGCAGAGATGCCCTTTTCGGGAGCACGATATATAGGGTCATAAGTGCAGAGGCAAGGTGCGGCTAGCTCTGGCTATCGACAATCAAGTCGTTCAGTTCCCGTACTATTTGTCTTACCGACGCAGATTTAAAATTTACTTTCCTCTCCTCAGCTGGATTCTGCATCATATATGCCTATTTCTCATAGTCATTAAAATCAGTATAGTCAACCCAGTATACCTAACTGCCATTGCCAAGTTTGCCTCATGGTTTCCGCTTTCAATCAGTAAGCACTCCTCAGCAAAACGCTCCTCTAAGTCTATCTAGTGCAAACAGAATTCTCGTGGCCCAGCCAAATACCACATCCGACCCTATAACAATGTACTTGATACTGCTCTACCCTTTCAGAAAGCGTTGCATGTGGTGTAGAGGTCTTCCCTATTATCATGGGTTGAAGTAGGTCTGGCAATAGCACGGACCTCACACAACAATTTTGGCTAAGTTTTCCAACCACACAAACTTGAGGAATGGGTTGAAAACGGCTTACTGCTGAAATGCAAGACAGGGTCTTTATCGCCGATTTGTTGGCCATTATGTGGCAACAACCCACACACAAATGAGTGTATTAGCAGATAAATTTCATGTGATGTTGTTTGTTCTGTAACGTCCGCAAAATTTTAGTGCGGTGATCGCCAAAGAGCTACTAGAGCTACCAAGGCTAAAAAATTCGAGAGAGGGCCCATCTTACCTGAATTCCCTCTCTTAGAAATGTTTGATTGGATACAATTAGTCGCGAAGTAATCGCCGCACCAATTGTGCATTGGCAGTGGTTCGGTCCACCTCCTTCCTCTACCCCTAACGTGATCCCTCCATTAATCCAGCTCGTGTCTCTTTCATTTGAACCATTGCTAAGGACAAATTTACGTGTCGCATCGATACGTACGGGTAGTGGACAACTGTTCATTAACGAGCTATGTGCCCATTCAATGTGGATTGGTGTCACACGCAAGTTGCATTTCTCGTGCGATATAAAGTCAACATTGAGGTATGAGAGGGGATGAAATTGTCGAACTTTGTGAAATTTGTCTTGGGCCAATGTGGATGAAGAAACAATGACAAGAGTCAGTGTGCTCCGTCTAATCTCACATAGTCTTACAAGCATTTTCAAAGGCTCAAAGAGCTACTAGAGCCACCAAGGCTAAAAAATTCGAGAAAGGGCCCATCTCACTTGAATTCCCTCTCTTAGAAGTGTTTGATTGGATACAAGAGATTCCAAGGCGACTGTTAAATATTCCACAATTAATCGCGAAGTGATCGCCGCACCGATTGTGCATTCGCAGTGGTTCGGTCCACCTCCTTCCTCTACCCCTAACGTGATCCCTCCATTAATCCAGCTCGTGTCTCTTTCATTTGAACCATTGCTAAGGACAAATTTACGTGTCGCATCGATACGTACGGGTAGCGGACAAGTGTTCATTAACAAGCTATGTGCCCATTTAATGTGGATTGGTGTCACACGCAAGTTGCATTTCTCGTGCGATATAAAGTCAACATTGAGGTATGAGAAGGGATGAAATTGTCGAACTTTGTGAAATTTGTCTTGGGCCAATGTGGATGAAGAAACAATGACAAGAGTCAGTGTGCTCCGTCTAATCTCACATAGTCTTACAAGCATTTTCAAAGGCAGGTGGTGGAGGTTGTGAGAAGAGTGGATGGCAAGTACACTTACTCACTCATCCGCATTGCTTTGCTGTCACATTAAAAGTATTCGCTTACAAAGTGAAATGCTCATGCAGAGGCTCATAGGGGTCGGGGATTCAAAGGATTCCTCGTACTTCGTGCCATGTCAGTCAGGCAAGTGTGCCATCGTCAGTGACTTATAAATCGAATGTGGTTTAGTGAAAAGAAATAAACACATAACAAATCCTGATGTTAATGATAAAATAACAAGTAGAACTAAGCAGAGGATATTGGAACCAGCTGTTATCTAGAGGTTGCAGCAATAATTGATTATGTGGTAGAGACGTTGGGGTGAACGAGATTCGCGCTAGGGGAAAATGGGTTGCTTTGTCAGGTTGCCAGTGCTCCTGACTACTTGTGTTTGCACACCGCCTCAGTCTGGGCTGCAAACAGGCCTCCCTCATCCACCTCTGGACCATGTGTCTGCTCCACTACTTGTCACCCTCTCCAGCTGATACTTGCAACGCCCGTTTTCTCGCCTACCTAAGGGCAATCACCATCTGCGACGTATGTTACGATTTTCGAAGTCATGGGGATCCAGCTTTGGCCTTCTCTCCACATCTTACCAGCCCGCATAAAAGAAGGTGCGGAGAATTATTGGTTTGCCAAACCTACAGCTCACATCTGCTATTCCACGGAAAAAGCGCAGGATCCCTTTCACTGTTGATGTGGGAAAACTAAGTGCGGCATCACAATTTGCGTTTGCCATCGCTGATTGTTGCCCATGTCACACTGATCTCGAGTGGCACTTATCAAACAGGACAACCATTCCTTCAGTATGTGAAATTTAGGGTCCTACTGATCCTGTTGTCCTTTGGAAGGCTATCGCCACGATCAAATTATCCAACCACCCCATCACAAGCTATCCGCATCACAATTGTCCACGTCGCCCTCTCCAATCGCTAAACAATTACTGCAAAAGAGCTGGGCTCCAATTCGACCTTAATGTCGAGTTAAAACCCTTTCGTTTGCAAAACTTACAGCTCACATCTGCTATTCCACGGAAAAATTGCAGGATCCCTTTCACTGTTGATGTGGGAAAACCAAGTGCGACATCACAATTTGCGTTTGCCATCGCTGATTGTCGCCCATGTCACACTGATCTCGAGTGGCACTTATCAAACAGGACAATCATTCCTTCAGTGTGTGAAATTTAGGGTCCTACTGATCCTGTTGTCCTTTGGAAGGCTATCGCCACGATCAAATTATCCAACCACCCCATCACAAGCTACTCGCATCACAATTGTCCACGTCGCCCTCTCCAATCGCTAAACAATTACTGCAAAAGAGCTGGGCTCCAATTCGACCTTAATGTCGAGTTAAAACCCTTTCGTTTGCAACAATAGACAGGAGGTTGGAAAGGGAGAAGAACAAGTAGCTGCAACAATTCTTGCTAAAATCTGCCAGAAATACTTCCACCGTCTGGTGCATCCCTAATTCACTCAAGATTTCGTAGCGTACGAGGTACATTCAAAAGGGGCAAATATATTGCTGAAGTGTTGCATTTTAACTGGTCAATGGCAGTTACTAACGGTAGAGGATAGTTTGCAGAACGTAGACGAACTGCTCAATAATTTTAAGTAACAGGGATCATGACACAATCATGATGTACAATCCAAGCAGCTGGCACTCGAACTATTCAGTCACGAATCAGTAAGTCCAGACAATTAGGACTATGAAAAGAACTTCTACTGTGTCGCTCCACTAAGTCCTGCAAACAAGAATTATTCGCAGCGTACAGTCGCCCGCAATGAACATTCAGGCGGCAACTTTGACAGACATTTGATTCCTAAAATACAAAAATCAACGTTGCACACGGGATGGTATCCAACCAGATTCTGAGACGCATGACAGTAGCAGAGAGGATTTCGTAGTTACATCTGACCATCAGTGGAATGTGTTGTCTTTGGCGTCTTTAGGACAACCTGAAAAAGGAGGACAGAGCAAATGACAACTGAGCGGCTAGAGAATTCAAGCCGATTTCGATTAGCAATTGCAACAGGAACGAGAAGGTCTGCGTTTAGGACCAGTCAGTAGTCTCCAAATTTCTCGCCTCTTTCCTCCTGTAAGGCATTAATGAGCACTGAGGGATACTTAGGCAACAGGACCCACCATGCTACGAACCACATGATCTAAAGTGATTTAAAACCTGAATGCCTTCCCAAAGCTTAACTTCAACCCATTCACTAAATTTCCATCAATTCCCAAAATCAACTGTTCTTGCAACAGCACCACAACAAAACGGCTCAGTAAATGGGAAGCAACTTATAGAGCGAGCAAGATGTGGACAAGACTAGACAGGAAACAAAACCAACGGGGTGTCTACCTACCCACTGAAACCGAACAAGACCATACAGAATGGCATAATACTGCAACGTTGAGGTGAGCGATTCCGAATGCTTTGATGTTAGTGCTGTAAGCAAGTAGTCGTTTCTTTTAACAAAAGCTAGTGTCCAAATGAGCATTTCCAATTAAAGACGAATGAGTTCTACAAAGCATTTGTCCTCTGTCATGTGCCACCACATTAAACAATGTAGTCGAGTTGGACAACTGCATTTTCAAACGACTCCAACCACAATCTACAGCACCTTCTCTTCCAAATGCCTCTATCACCACCCATTACCAGCGCTTCCAGCCACGTCTGCACAAATTCAAATCCATGGATTCATGCACATCTGACCTTGCCGGCTTCTTCTTCAATGTAATCCTGTGTTGCACATGCACAATACGGTTGGAAGTGTTATGCTCTGACCGCTTTAATTACACCTCAATTAGTGGCGCACACTATTTCCATTTAGGTGTCTAGCTTCGTCAGCCATGCTACATGAGTAGGCATGGCTTGCATTATTGGGAGAAGCAACATTTTAAGTTGGAGGCGATGAGGAGCACGGCTGCTGTGAGCTCACGATCCACCTTGCGCACTCTTCACCGAACCTGAAAAATGGCCTAACAATCGCTATAGATTCCCCTCCAACACAATCACCCCATCGAAGACGATTTGTGGCAACGCCGACAATTGTGACGTGGGTTTGATGAGGAACACAGTTTCTTTTGATGCCTGTGCAAAAGCTTAACTCCGCTGAATGATCGAACAAGTGAGTAAGATGCAGGACTTGCATTGGTTCAAAATTTGCAGGTGCAGAATTTTGCGTCCCAAGTCAATGCTACAAGTGGCTGACACTTCGCCCAGTCTATCACTGAGCAGCTGACTATGCGGTCGTGCAATCCCATGCACTCTCAGTGATCACTCATTCGCCTCGTTCTGCACAAGTTCTTTCCCAACTATTGGTAAATTACCACCAACGGTCCTGCTTAGCAGCTGCGAAACGTGCTTGCAGTGTGGTCTCGATTCCGCAATTCAGTGAAATCTGCATGAAGAGCCACGTAGACAGACCATCGTACGGGATGCCGGCAGTGGGCCAGACCGCTGTGCCACGTACACACACGTGCGTGCTGGCTGTGTTCTCACCATGACAGCCAATCTCTCTGCCTGAGCCTCTCAAATGGGCAGACAAGGTGTGACGGCGAAGAAATCATGAAAGTGTGTTATGTGACTAGGTCTGGCAAATCACGACAGACTCCTGCTGACAGCGATTCGAATGTTAGCAATGGCTCGGACAGCGCTGTCCCTATTGAGGGTACGATGCATGCGTTCATCTCTGCAGCATCAAGTTGTGGCCAACATTGGTTGTCGACAATAATATCGTTCGATTTCCGCAATTTGTTTGCTAACCAACACGGATTCGATATTTAATTTCCAATCCTCAGTCGGATTCCGCACCATGCATAGCCATCTTCCAGTGTCCTTTAAAATCACACATTATAATGGGCATTTCTAACTGCGAATATCAACTTCATTATGTGGTTCCAACCAACAATCACTAAGCGCTCCTTTTCCTTAACTCTAAGCCTAATCCTAGATGATTTTCTGGACGCCGGTTTTAAAGTGGTTTAACCATGGTAAAGAACTAAGTTCGCGCAGCTCAGCAGGAAGGAATTTCTCACCTGAGGCTAATGCACAAGCCAATGCTCCGTCCATTCAGAAAGCGTCGGATGTGGTGTAGAGGTCATGCCCAAATTCATGGGCTGGTGAAAGTCCGGTAATCGCATGGATTTCTCACACCATTTTCAACTAAATTATTCAAACGGACAAACTCAAAGAATAGGAGGAATAAAACACTGCTGTTGAGAAGCAAAGCAGGGCTGTAGTTGCCTGTCTGTTGGACGTTGTGTAGCAGCAGCAACCCAAACACAAGTATTTAGGTTGGTTGGTGAAAAAATCGCAAGGCAGCTCATCATACCCGACTCCTCTCCCCACGCATTTACAACAGTCACAATGACTAATGTTTGATGTGCTACAAGAAATCCGAAGATGACTGTTACATCTTGCACGATTAATCACGAGGTAGTCGCAACATAAGTTGTGCAACTGCAGCGTTCCGATCCGCTTCCTTTACCCCACAAACGTGATCCCCCCAACAATGTTGTCCATACCACCTCCAATCGGACAATTATTAAAAACAAATTTCCATGTCCATTCCATACATTTGGGCAATGGACACTCGTCCGTTTACAAGGCAACAATCTGTTCAATGTCACGCACAAAAATGCTTTCCTCTCATATGATGTGGCCTCAGGAGCTGTTCTAGGGGAAGCTGGTGGGAGTTGTGGGAGGCGTGGGCGGCGGATACACTTCCTCACCTATTCGCATCGCTTGATGCGCAGCTACATGGCAATGGAGGCATGCCATATTGAGTGCGTTCACATCCAAAATAGAAGGCTCATGCAGAGGCTTATCAAATCAGGGGACCAATGGGTTGCCCATATTGATCGCACAAGAGCAGTCAGGTTAGCATGCCAACATAAATGGCTTGAAAATCAAATGTGGTGCAGTGAAATGTAAATGAACGCATAAGTGATGATGACGATGATAAGAGGGAAGTGGAAATGAGCAGATGATATTGTAGCCACCCATTATCTAGAGGTGGTAGCATAAATGGTATGCGTGCGAGAGCCGTTGAGGCATAAGAGATTCGCGCTGGAGGAAAAGGCAGTTTATTAGGTCATCGATGTTCCTGTCGACTTATGTTTGCAAAACACCTCAGTCTGGGCTGCTCCGTACCATGTGTCCGGCCCACCGCTTCTCGCCCGCTCTAGCCAATTCCTTCAATGCATTTTCCTCCGCTCTCGTAAGGGCAATCATTATCTGCCAAACATGTTCCGATTTCGACCTCAAGCAAATCCCACGCTGGTCTTCTTTCCACATTCTACCACCCAACATGCACGAAAGGGCAGCGATTTCTCGGTCTATCGATCCTGCAGCTTCCATCTGCTATTCCATAGAAAGCACGTAACATCATGTGTTCAGACTTGACACGATACCTCTATTAATAACGATGTGGGAGAAAACCAACTGCGGCATCAACATTCACGTTTGACACCGCCAATTTTATACCTGGCGCGTTGGCCTCGAGTGGCCTTGTTCACACGAGATAATTATCAATATTTTGTTCATAGCATAGAGTGTCACTAATCCTACTGTGATTTGAGAGACTCAACGTCACCACAATCTAACTGTTCCAACTACTTCGTCACAAGCCATTGCTTTTACAAATATCTACCGTAAAATGTGCTGCTAAAAGGCTGGCTTCCACTTCGGCCTTAGTGCCAAGTGTTGGCGCATTCGCCTTGAAGAGATAAAGAGGGGTTGTGAAAGGAAAGGAGCATTCAGAGGTTCCGCTTATTGAGCAGCTGCGTCAACTATCACTCGCAGCTGCCGAAAGTCTTTCCTTCGGCAGGTGAATCCCTAACTCATCCGCAATTTGGCAACATCTAAAGGGCATTCAAAGGGTAGAACATGCTGTTGAATTATTGCATATTCAAACTGGTTAAAGATTGTTGTCGACGATAACGGGTAGTCTGGAGATTGTAGACGAACCGTGTTCAGTAAAAACAAGCACTTACAACAAGTTATACCTGCTGTGCACATTTAACGATGAAGAAGTGCCTTCACATTGTAAACCGGCTCTACTCAGTAATTCTAAGCAGCAGGGATTATACCGTAAGCATGATAAAGTCACAGCGACCGTCACAGGAACTGTTCAATCACGAACTAGTAAGTCTAGCCAATCAGGACAAAGCAAAAATCCTACAAATTACTCGAATGATTCCTGCAGACACGAAGAATCTGCAGCCTACAATCGTCCGTATTTAACGCTCAGGCAGCAGTCCCAACGCATAAATACAGGATCACATTTGTACAGGGAATGGCCATTCAGGCATTTAACCGAATTGTAAGAAACATAGTGCTAACAGAGGAGAATTCTCAGCAGCAGCCTCAGACTACCTCTCCTCCTCCTCCTCCTGCAAGGCCTTAATGAACAGCAGCATCTACTCGCTCAACAGCCCTCACCACTCCACGCATCACATAGTCTACAATAATTGGAAACCTGAACACATTCCTGAAGATATACTTTAGTAATTGTGCAAAATGCGCCCCCATTTATGCAATCCACTGCTTTCTTTGCAGTACCATAGCACATGCCTTCCGCGTTTCAATTTTATTTAGTAAAAAGCGAGCGTTTGCGGCAATTTAAGCTGCAAAATGGTCTGGACATTGTGCAACTGTTCATTTAGAGCTAGTAAGTCCAGACAATAAAATAACTTTTACCGAGTCATCCGACTAAGTCCTGGAAACACGAATTCTTTCCAGTCTACCATCGCCCGTATTTTACAACTAGGCGGCAATTCCGATACACATTTGCATCGTCAAATATAAGGCCTATCTTTTTGCGTGGGATGGTATCCAACCAGATTCTGAGTTGCATGGCAGTGGGAAAAAGGGTTTTGTAGTCACGTCTGACTATCAGTGGAATGTGTAGACTTTGACGCCTTTAGCTCAAACTGGAAAAGGTGGATAAAGCAGATGATTGGGCAGAACCAAAATGACTACTGATCGGCTAAGGAAGTCGAGTCAAATTGGATCAACTACTGCACCGGGAAAGGGAGGACTTGCAATTCGGACATGACAGAGGTCTCCAAATCTCTCTCCTTTCCCTTCCTTTAATGCATTAATGAGCGCGGAGGACTACTTAGGCACCAGTCTCCGACACCCCAAGTATCACGTGGTCCGCAATAATTCAGGAACCTGGACGCACTCCTGAAGCTTAACTTTATTGCATTCACTAAATGGGCATCTATTCATACAAGCCACCGTTTACGCGGCAGCACCGAAACAACAGAGCTCAGTGAGAATAAAGCACCCTAGAATGCAAGCGAGATGTGGACAAGCCTAAGTGACGGTCAAAACCGATGGGGCATCAATTCGCCCACTGGAACAAAATCATGCGAAATGATATACCATTGCAGCGTTAAGGTAAAAGAGTCAGAACGCTTCGTTGTTAGTGCTTCAAGCAAGGATTCGTTCCTTGTTAATTAAAACCAGACTCCGCTAGAGTAATCCGTTCCAGACCAGTCAGGTAGGCTCGTCGTTGTAAGTGGCTTGAAAATCAAACATGATTTTATGAAATAAAATTGAACACGCATGTAATGATAATGATGAGGTGGAAGTAGAAGTAAGCAGGGAGTATTGGAACCAACAATTATCGAGGGGCGCCAGCACAAATTGATTGCATGAGAAAGACATCGAGGTGAAAGAGATTCGTGCTAGGTAGAAGGGGTTATTTTATCAGTGGCCACTTATGTTTAAACAACGCATCAGACTGGGCTGCGGACAGCCTTTCCCACCCACATGTGGACCAAGTGTCTGCTGCACTGCTTCTAGCCACCTGCAATACATCTTCCGCTTTGGATCTCACGGGCATCTAACTTTGGTCTCCTCTCCATGTCCCACCACCATGCACACACGAAGGAGCAGCGAATTCTCAGTCAATCAATCCCACCACTTGTGTCTGCTATTCCACGGCAAGTACGTGGCATCATGTGTTCAGACTTGACACGACATCGCTTTTAATAATGATGCTGGAGATAACCACTTGTCGCATCGCCATTCGCGTTCGATATCACCGATGTTTATACCTGACACATTGACCACGTGTAACATTACTCACACGAGATATTTACTACTTATATATCTACATTTGTTGTAAATATATATTTACTATGTATATTTGTGCATGTTATATTTGGGGTCTCACAGAACCTGCCATGTTTGGAGAGACACATTATCACAATCCAACTGTTTCAACCGCTTCGTCACAAGCCGTTTCTTTTACAAATGTTCACTGCTTCAAATACTGCCGAAAGATGACTTCCGCTTCAGCCTTATTGCCGAGATATACGCCTTTCCCTTCACAGCGATAGGCAGGAGGTTGTGGAAGGAGAGGAGCATACAGATGCCTCACCTATCGAGTAGCTGCGGCAATTTTACCAGAAGCTGCCGCATAACTTCTCACCGGTAAGTGTGCGCCTAATTTTGTTTGAAAATCTAGACAAGGCGTTTGACGACGAGGGAATCAGCCCATCGCAAGCAAGCTCTACTCAATAATTTTAAACAACACGACCAATATTAGAACCATGAGGTAAAGTCAAAACGGCTATCGCTCAAACTGCTCAATCAAGAACTATTAAGTCCAGTCCATCAGGGCAAAGGCTAGACAACTTTGCCAATTCACTCTATTGAGTTTTTGAAGCATGGATTGCTTCTAGCACACACGCACTTGCATTCAAATTTCCGGCAGCAGTGTCGAAATATATTTGTCTCTAACCGCATTCTGGAAGCCTGATGTTGACAAAGAGGAATTTAAAGCCACATCTGAGTTGAAGCAGACCGAGTAATCTTTGATGCCTTGAGACCAATTTAAAACAGGGAAAATACGGGTGCTTGAATAAACTGAAGTAACAATCACTGATCAAATGAAGAGACCGAGCATAATGCCATCAACAACTGCAACAAGAACGAGAAGACTTGTGATTCGAACGTGCGAGAAATCTCTAAATTGCTCTCGCCCTCCCTCTTGCAAAGCATTAATGAGCAGCAGGAACTACTTGCGCACATGGCTTCCCAACCAGCGCACCATATGAAAAGCAGTAATTGAGAAACTAAGGGCATTGCTGCAACTTAACTTCCCTGCATTTAACAAGTGTGCGACTATTCATGCAATCTACCGTTCTTGCAACAGCACCGTAACAAAAGAGCTCAGTAATCGGAAAGCACCTCTGAAAGGGAGAAAGATACGAACAAACGTGAATGAAAATAAGAAGTAGCGGATCTTTAATCTATCCGCTAGAACCAAACAAGCTCTTCCAGAATGGTGCAAGATTGCAACGTTGAGGCAAACGATTGAGGACGCCTTGATTCTAATTCTTCAAGCGAGGATTCGTTTCCTGCTAATTGGAATTGGTCCCCGCATGAGCATTCAGAGGTGGGTTGGATGAGTTCAGCACCACGAGTCTCCACCACCACGTGTTATCCCATCAAACTATGGGCCTGAACGGACACTCGCATTTGTCAGCTAATCTTGCCACAATGTTTAGCACCTCCTTCCCAAATGCCTCCACAACCACTCATTATCTACGCTCTTACCCACGACTGCGCAAAGTCAAGTCCATCGAAGCACGCACACTTGTCTTTTCTCAACTCTCCGTTAAGTGTCATGTTGTGTTGCATATGTACGAGACGGTTGAAGGTGCCACATTCCGAATGTGCTAATTGCGCTTCAACGAGTTGTATAGATTAAGTCCACACGTGTCTACATTTGCTAATGATGCTACTGAAGTGGGAATGAATTGCAGTAGTGAGAAGGGCAACATTTCATACTGAAGGAGATGAGCACGGCTGCTGCGAGCCCATGATCCATCTCGCGCTTACTTTACCACACCTGAAGTAGGGCCTAACAATGGCTTTGGAATTCCCTCCATCCCACTGCACTTTCCAGAAGAGGTACAGCATTTGCGACCTAGGCAGCTCCAAACTGACAGCTGCAGTTAGGGTTCAAGGTCTGCCTTGTGTCAGGAGTCAGCAAGGAAACTTGGTCAAACTGTGTCACGACGTGATCTCAACAAGACAGCGTGCTGGAGGTGACAAATCCGTCTCCGTCTAAACAAACTGAAAGTGATTAAATGCTACAAACATCTAAGTGTAATGATATGGTGTGGACCTTCATTTTCAATGCTTGAATGCTTACGTCCATGAGACCAGTTGAGAATTACAATCTCCTCTCTTATAGTGGATTCAGCAAAGTTACTTAATTCTTACGTTTACAATTCGGATAAGGCTTGGGCAACGACATCTTCCATCTCTTGCATTATCACATTAACTTCATCTTTACAGTCGCACCCCAAGCGCTAGCAACCTCCTGCAGAAATGCTCCATAAGTCACTCCGCATCCACAAGGTGAGGTAGCTCGACTTGGTGGAGTTTCAATTGTTGCACTGCCATCAGTGAACTCTCCACCCATTTGTTTATCGAAATATTTAGGCATTGCTCGTTCGGTCACTGCACTTCAACTGCCTCTTCCTCTTCCATCACCCTCATGACTCGCTCTTTCTAGGGAACGTTCTCAGCACAACTTAAATTTCCCTTTCTGCTGCAGTCAATGGTGTTGAGCTGGTGTGTTAAACGGGACATCGTACTGTCAGGATGCAGT
>MIEF01009700.1:0-151259 GCA_001870725.1 Taenia solium | reverse complement strand
GATTGGCATGATCAAAGTGATGCAAAGATTTGCATTCTTGACTACATTTGGAGAGTTGCCAGCGAGTGAGAAGTGTGAGGTTGCTGAAGTGGGTGCTGCCGTCTTCCCATCTTCCATGCATCCCACTGCACTCTCCTGTGGGGACTTGCGAAACTGTGACAATGTCCTTATGCATGCATTGCAAACCCGAATGTGGTGCTGCTCAGAGAGGCTGTGTGCGTCTTGTTTGGGAATGCCCTCCATTCCTGGCGATGAAGCCTCGCTGTGAGGGATGCTTGGAAGCTGGTCAAACAGCGAAGAGGTGAGTAGTGTGTTCTCGAAACGAGTTTTATCGCTTGCTGACGTGCCAACTTGTAGTGCACAGCGCCTTTTGTGTTGGTTATGCGTGTGCCATGCACTGGCCATCGCACATCACATCGCATGCATGAGATGAGACAGTCGCGACTGGAATGCCTCTAGCCAGCCCAATTGGCTGCACGACAAGGGGTTTTGAGAGGAATGCATCCTATCAGAGGATCGATTGGATGAGGGTCCTGTTTGCGCAAGGCAGCAAAACGTGCGACTCCATGTCTGCGAGGGTATTAGCACTTCAAAAGAGGAGAGGAAGGAGAAAGGGGAGGAGGAGGAGGAGGAGGAGGAGGAGGAGGAGGAGGGTGAGTGCTGCCTTATTTCCATCCTCCACATGTGCCTGACTGCTATCTTGTCGAGCCGTGATTTGAGTCTCTCTCTCTCTCGGCATTAACATTCAACGATCACGTGTGGGGAATGGACAGTGAGGATGAAGGAATGGGGAAAGTGGAGGCGACTGTTGCTGCATTCGGCTTCATAAATGGAAGTGACAACGGTGGCAGATGTGGATGTAGGGTGCGCACAGACCACCTTGCACCTCTTATTCAGGTGGATTTGAAAAAGATGGTGGGATAGAGGGGGAGGGGGAGGAAGGGAGGGGGAGGGGAGGGGAAGGGAAGGAGGGAGGGAGGGAGGGAGATGAGGTAGGGAGGGAGGGAGGGAGGAAGAATGCTGACTCCTTTGTGCAGATAGATGATCGGTGCATGGCTTCATGCTGTTTCCTCAAGGACCACTCTCGGGGTTTGGAGTTGGCCCTCTACTCTCGTCGCAACTGACCGATGCTGCATCTCAGTGAGGTGCGTGGGCGATCGTCCTCCATCGACTTGCTTTGCCACGTGGTGGCGCCCACCACCCCCACCACTTCCCCGACAGCTAACAATGCCTACTTGAGGCGACATTGTGCGATTGCATAATGAGAGGCAGGTTCCTGTGACAAGTTGTGTGCACAGACATCGAGTCACTGAGGGTGCCTTCCCATTGCGGAATAGTATGTGGAATGTCAAGTGCTGTCGAAAGTGGTGATGCATTGTGCAATTGCGCTTGCCACCTCACCGTGCAGCAGAGTGGGTGGTGCAGCTGCTGAGGTTGTAAACACGACGTCTTTCCATTGACACAGTGAAATGGAGGGCAGGCACAGGACTGCTGGTGGTGATGCAGCACTTGTGAGAGGCATTTCAGAACGTGCTGCAGAGAATGGAGATGGTGGTATGGAGGCGCAAGCACAACGATTATACTTAGTGAGCTTCTTTGACACAACTCGTCCTGCTCAAAGATTTGTGCCAATTGAATCAACCCGAGGGGCGTTAGTCCTTCTGCTGCCTATCCTTGTTAGAGTTGGATACAGACCAACTCTGGTCGATGGTAGCATGGAAGAATAAATCGTCTTTTTTGGGCAAGGCAGCAACCTCTTTTGGGTCCTCCAAACTGCGTTTTGGGAGGGATGTCAAGAGGAGGCAATGCCTTTAACAGTCCTGACTACGTCCCTTCCACCCACATCCGTTAACCCTCATTCTTCGGTCAGTGAACCTAAGCCAGTCGGCGTTGGGCTTAGGGACATGCCAGTAACCCCGATCCCTTCGGCACGTCAACAGTGCATACTCGGTGCTAGCATTATGCATTCTTTTGTCTCCAGGACAGTCTTGGAGCGTTACAACTGGTTTTTACCCCAAATTTTGTCTTCCTTAAACACCAATGGCCGCGCAGATACTGACGACCTCGACATGAAACGAAGGGAGTGCTCAAACGCTTCTGTTTGTTTGTTGCTCGAGTAGGCGCTTCAGCTTCTTTCATGCGTTTCGCAATCAGTGTGGAGCATACAGACTTGGGATGTGTGCAGCATTGGGAGGCATTAGTGGTATTACAAGAATCCTTTCTACTCACGGAGGATGGTAGTGATAGGGTGGAATAAGCTAGTTCATGCTCACCACTTCTGTCTCTTTCCTAGCATAGCAAAATAGAAAACCTTCCAACGCCCTCCAGTCGATCGAAAAGGCAGTGCGTGTGTCAATGTCACACAAAACACACAAATGATGTATTACGCAGAAAGTGAAAGACACGCAGTGGATTGACAATGGACACGAGTCGGTTTCCAGTGTGAGGAGTAAATGCATTTGGCTTTGGTGTTACGCAGTTGACAACGAACTCACTGTGTCGCTTCCACGTCTTCTCCTTCCTTGTCGCCACATTCGTCGCTCTCACTTTCGTCATCATCATCATCTGAGAGGAGTTGTTGGAGGCGATGTAGGAGGCGTCTCTCCCTATCCTCACTCGAATCCATGCCTGCATCGTCGGTGTTGCCGAGACCCAGAATAGTAGGCACGCCTATTGTCTTCATGTTTGACACCGCAACGGATAGTCGGAGCACTGCAGCCGTCTCTATTCTCCAATGCCACCCACACTAGCAGCGACGCCTTTTATGCGGCATGCGGGTCCAAACATACCTTTGGAGCATCAAAACAGTTGATGCAATCACGTACACCCACCTCTCCTCATCGCAGTGTAGGCATGTATGCAAGTTCTGCCAACACCACGACCCGCAACCGGCCTTTATTTATCTTTCCTCTGATGCAATTCCATCACTTATCACTCATCGCAAAGGGAAGTTGATTCGCCTGCAATGTAAGAGACAGTGGTGCAATAGTATGCGAAGAGGGCACAGAATGTGAGAGAAGCCATAGTAGCCGGGCAGAAGATGCATGCCACATTTAAAGAAGGGTTCGTGAGCTACTGGCACAACCCGAAGCCCATCCTCTCCAACGAAGCCACGATGGTGTGGCACTCCAATGGGACCTTCAATAAAGTAGAGGGCTAAACAAACCTCTACCAAATTGCCTAGCCGTTCTAGCCTGACGAGCGTCGTTCCCAATGCTTGACCTCACCATTACCAATCAATCTCAGCAGGTGTAGTGGTTCTGACCACAACGGCTGACTGTGTTTCAGTGACCGACCACGCAGACGGAGTCTTGACCAAAGCTGAGGCTTAAAGAGCATTACAATACGCACTGGTTGCGAAACGCATGAAAGAAGCTGAAGCGCCTACTCGAGCAACAAACAAACAGAAGCGTTTGAGCACTCCCTTCGTTTCATGTCGAGGTCGTCAGTATCTGCGCGGCCATTGGTGTTTAAGGAAGACAAAATTTGGGGTAAAAACCAGTTGTAACGCTCCAAGACTGTCCTGGAGACAAAAGAATGCATAATGCTAGCACCGAGTATGCACTGTTGACGTGCCGAAGGGATCGGGGTTACTGGCATGTCCCTAAGCCCAACGCCGACTGGCTTAGGTTCACTGACCGAAGAATGAGGGTTAACGGATGTGGGTGGAAGGGACGTAGTCAGGACTGTTAAAGGCATTGCCTCCTCTTGACATCCCTCCCAAAACGCAGTTTGGAGGACCCAAAAGAGGTTGCTGCCTTGCCCAAAAAAGACGATTTATTCTTCCATGCTACCATCGACCAGAGTTGGTCTGTATCCAACTCTAACAAGGATAGGCAGCAGAAGGACTAACGCCCCTCGGGTTGATTCAATTGGCACAAATCTTTGAGCAGGACGAGTTGTGTCAAAGAAGCTCACTAAGTATAATCGTTGTGCTTGCGCCTCCATACCACCATCTCCATTCTCTGCAGCACGTTCTGAAATGCCTCTCACAAGTGCTGCATCACCACCAGCAGTCCTGTGCCTGCCCTCCATTTCACTGTGTCAATGGAAAGACGTCGTGTTTACAACCTCAGCAGCTGCACCACCCACTCTGCTGCACGGTGAGGTGGCAAGCGCAATTGCACAATGCATCACCACTTTCGACAGCACTTGACATTCCACATACTATTCCGCAATGGGAAGGCACCCTCAGTGACTCGATGTCTGTGCACACAACTTGTCACAGGAACCTGCCTCTCATTATGCAATCGCACAATGTCGCCTCAAGTAGGCATTGTTAGCTGTCGGGGAAGTGGCTCCCCCTCTATCCCACCATCTTTTTCAAATCCACCTGAATAAGAGGTGCAAGGTGGTCTGTGCGCACCCTACATCCACATCTGCCACCGTTGTCACTTCCATTTATGAAGCCGAATGCAGCAACAGTCGCCTCCACTTTCCCCATTCCTTCATCCTCACTGTCCATTCCCCACACGTGATCGTTGAATGTTAATGCCGAGAGAGAGAGAGACTCAAATCACGGCTCGACAAGATAGCAGTCAGGCACATGTGGAGGATGGAAATAAGGCAGCACTCACCCTCCTCCTCCTCCTCCTCCTCCTCCTCCTCCTTCCCACTAACGCCACCGTCCTCCTCCTTCGCCTTCTTCGGGCGCATCTCTCACCCCATCTACCTCCTCTTTCCTTCCTTCGTCTCACTCTCACTTCGCCTGCTCCTCGTGCACTTCAAGAGGTGATGCTGATCATTCGGAGGCTGCTCCTCCTCCTCCTCCTCCTCCTCCCCTTTCTCCTTCCTCTCCTCTTTTGAAGTGCTAATACCCTCGCAGACATGGAGTCGCACGTTTTGCTGCCTTGCGCAAACAGGACCCTCATCCAATCGATCCTCTGATAGGATGCATTCCTCTCAAAACCCCTTGTCGTGCAGCCAATTGGGCTGGCTAGAGGCATTCCAGTCGCGACTGTCTCATCTCATGCATGCGATGTGATGTGCGATGGCCAGTGCATGGCACACGCATAACCAACACAAAAGGCGCTGTGCACTACAAGTTGGCACGTCAGCAAGCGATAAAACTCGTTTCGAGAACACACTACTCACCTCTTCGCTGTTTGACCAGCTTCCAAGCATCCCTCACAGCGAGGCTTCATCGCCAGGAATGGAGGGCATTCCCAAACAAGACGCACACAGCCTCTCTGAGCAGCACCACATTCGGGTTTGCAATGCATGCATAAGGACATTGTCACAGTTTCGCAAGTCCCCACAGGAGAGTGCAGTGGGATGCATGGAAGACGGGAAGACGGCAGCACCCACTTCAGCAACCTCACACTTCTCACTCGCTGGCAACTCTCCAAATGTAGTCAAGAATGCAAATCTTTGCATCACTTTGATCATGCCAATCCTCTAGACCATTGTCAAGGCTACTGGATAATGCATCGCCTCAACACTTTGTCCTCCTTACTTAGCAAGCGAGGCTTCACCGTAAAAGACCGCTACTGAAGATGTTTTTAACTATTGAAGTGTTGCATTATGGGCCCCATGAGGTGCTCAATTCGTCCCCTCTGTGTCAAAATTGACACCTGAGATCTAAAGTTGCAATGCAACCCCATATCACGACATGAGCACTTTATCCGCGCCTTTCTACCAGCTCCAATCAATGCATCAGCTCTGGAGGTTGCATTTGTTGACCCATCCACTTACACTGGAGCACGTGGCATTATTAATGTGGGATGCAGTGCGAGGGCGTGATTGAATGCGAATGCCATGTACTGCCGCGTTTATGCATCAAAGAATTTTGGCTCACTTTAGCCCACCAATTCCTTAGGGTGGATGAGAGGCATAAAAAGTGTTCTTGGGCATTAGCACTTTCACCTCGATTGACACTGTCTGAAAGGTGTGTGGCGTGGACTTACGATTCCTGAAGACGTCGCACCAATGCGACGCCCATGTTCGTCGTGTCCTTGGAGGGTTGGATCTTCGACCGTGCGGTGATTACTTACTCATTCAAAATGTCCACATTGTTACAAGTGAGATCATTGTTTTGCATGATTTGCTATTCCAGTGGGCGTAGCTCGAGAATACTCTCAATGATGGGAAAGTGTTGAGTTTGAAAAGGCTGTTTTTTGTGGGGGACAATGCTACGGAAATTCTGAGAGGAGAAGCTAAGTGTAATGAGCAGTGCCGGAGGCGAAAGCTGTTAGTAACATGTACTTGCACTGCCTGACGAGTAACAAAGCCACTCATGATGTCCTCGAGATGCAATGTCATCGGCTACCTATTTAAGTCACTTTTTTGGTAGAGCGAGCTCGCCATTCCAATTCTGTCAACTGTTGTGCTGCTCACAGAGGCTGCCTGCATCTGTAACTGTTGAGAAATTTGCCTTAGTGTATTACGCGGCCAGTTCATTTCCTCTTCTCCTTCTTTTGTGACTTCTTTCGCCTTTTGATTTGACAGAGTCAAGCAAACCCCATCCTTAGTGTATGTTTGTCTGATTTTAACTGAAGAAGCGCATACTCTGTGGATGAACGAAGCCCTGACGACTTCTAACGGAAGGTCGGGAAGTGACATCTACTTTTGGCAAATGCAAAAGCACCAAATGCTATGCTAGCTGTGGCTGTGAACCGTTTGGAAAGCTTGTTACGATGTTGCCTGCCGTGCATGTGCGGACACATCACATATGAACACGTTCGACACTACTCCCACTTCTGCATTAGACAGGCTGATTGGCATTGCAGTGAGAACTGGGTGGCACGAAGAATATATGCACGAAACCCTGCCATTCAAAACTACATTAATCTCACCCCTTTCTACTTTGGCTCCATCCTTAGATCAGGATGGACATTCTCCCTTTCTTCCAATGTACTGCCACAACAGTGAGAAAGTCTAGGTATAGCAGAATCCCCGAGAGGGCCAAGAATCTTCCCAGTTGGACATATGTTCGGTGGCTAGCATGATTTTATCCTGAATGCTTCGTCTTACATCACCGAGTGAGTTGTGACGGCTGAGACAAGAGGTTATCCAAGTGAAGTACCGACAACTACACTCAGAAGGGAGGAAGTTCCTCGCAACACTACAATTGTTTGTTTACCTCTCGACTTTGACAGCAGACCACTTTCATGCTTTACTAGTGTACGTTCGCCAAGTAGGCTGGTCCTCGGTCCGTATCAGTATCACTCAAACCCCTATCTACGCATTCCCCCGTCTGAGAGGAAGTCTTTATGCTCTACATACGCACGAAGTGGCGCTTTAACAACCAAAAGAGCCTCCCACCAAGTGAATTGTATCAAAACAGCAACAGTCATGACCAAGCAATTTTTCTTAAAAAGCATCATTTGCTATGCGTCTTTAGACGCATAGCAAAAGCTGAGCTAGAGCCAGACAGGTCTCAATACGTAAACTTTTAATCAACTTCAAGGAGCGCAGACAGTGTTGTAATAAAAAAAACAAAAACACTCTGTCAGCTCGTGCACTGACGCCGCACCCGCAGAGCTGATGGGAGGCCGACCACAGACTCGTTGGCGTGGCGGACGTCTAATTAGCCGCCTATGGTAGGTCCAACTACAAAATCCATACATGGATTAGTAAAACATCTTTATTAATGTCTTATTCAAATCAAATTAAAATAAGGCATATCATGGCATTCCTCTTTAAACTAGAGTAATTCGACAGGCAGATACAGTTTGCAGTCAAAAATTTTGCATTTTTCTCGATGCGTTGGCGATACAAACTTATTTTGTTTGAAGTTTGGAATTTTTCCAATTTTACTCTTTCTTCTTTTTGAGGTCTCTCCCAACATTTCTGCTTTTAATTGTGTTCATTTAATAAAAACAGTGCCAGCCTTTGACAGGCCTCAATTTTTAGCTTTAATTTCCTTTTATATGTAGCCCCTTCATTTTTGCCAAAGGTGGCTGCGACACTTTGTTCACTTTGACTGTCGATTCCGGTCATTTGGGTGGCCATATTGTTTTAACCGCGCTGGCTGGTCTCCGGGCTATGCCAGCAACTCCAATCCCCCTGCATTATGCCTTTCTTTTACCTTCAAGGAAGTCTGGGGACGCTACAGCGATTGATGCATCGAAAGTCGTCTAGACTTCAGCATCATCACACATTTCACTATGCAGAGCCCTGCATTTTTTTAAGTAGTCCTGGATTTAAATGCCATCAATAGTTGGTGTTTGCCCTATGATGTGCGCCCTCTGTACAATTTCCGGATCTGTCTAGGAGTTGATTATAAAGGTTTTGGTAAAAAAATGAAAGAGATCACCGGAGCGCCAGGAATTGCAGATAGTAAAATGATAGACCTGGTCCGTCTGTAAGCTAATTGGGAACTTCACCTCCAAAGTGGTCACAAATACACCCCACATACAACTATGTTTGGGAGGAAATGATCTGTACTTGGGACCTTGCAGAAGTCAAAGAGGTGAGTAAAACTGTGAAGCATGGCTTCTATCTCTGCAGACCTACCGTGGAAGCTGATGCTGCAATGACGGCTTGAAGAGATGCCATTGAGGAGGCGGGCAGGAAACAGAGGAGGCCCCAGAAGATAGCTGAGAAGACGGTCAGTACAACCGCCACACCGATCACAATGACACCGTAATCGAACATGCCCCTACAGGTTACTGCCAGTTATGAGGTTGGCACATCTTATTAGAACACTTAACTATCCAGACAGCGATTGACAAAATTCTCCTGAAGGAAAAGTTGCCCTGGCTATTCCTTTTACTATAGCTACATTCAGGGATAATTTTTCCATCCTTATCCTCTCTGGATGGGGCGATTACTACTTCTGGGGAAAGCCTCCATTACGCGGAGAATGTAGTGCACTCTAAGTGCTCCATGAGCAATTGGCACCTGAACTGTGGAGGCTAAAGGTTGAGTTGACACCCACGTACCACATATTCTGTGGTAGAGTAGGTGCGACACACGAATAGACAAGTCCGTGTTTCATCATTATCACTTACATCCCAGTCGACAACTACAATAATCAAAATTGAATTACCCACCGAAATGAATGCTCGTCCTGGTCAAAAATCAGTTGTGCTAGTATGAGAAGAAGGCTTTGGAGAGGTGTGACGGCTGGAACTTACATCCGGGTTTTTACAATTCCGTCCTCCATGTAGTACTCATCATCATTACCATCGAAGTCGAGAATCATCAGAGTGGCACCGGTGATGAAGGCGACGACAGAAAGCACGAGACACACCGTTCCACCGACCTTCAGTATTCTACTTTGCTGATGGATCTGTCGAAGGCGTCTCTGAATTCCATTTATTGTTGTAGTTTGAGTATCGATTTGTCTGTTGGAAGTCAGAGATTGTTGCATGACAGGGGCAGACTGAAAATGAAATCAAGGAACTGTCAGTGTGTCAGGCATCCTACCGGCATCAGATAAGATTTATAAAAGCACATTTAATATCCTTGGACGAAGTGATTAACGCAAACTACCTCGTTTGGTTCGCACACATTTATTCGGGCACGAGTTGACTTGGTATTTATTTATAGCAGACCTAAAGGTAATCACAACGAGTTGCTAAGATCAAAGTCCGATTTCTCACTTGTCCAGTCGGATTGGATCGCGGGAGGATCCAATCCATGCGAGGTTTCTAGATGGGTGGTAGCAGACCATTATAACTCTTGATTAAACTACTTCTGGCTCAGGACATTCTAAAGCGCATCTAATTGAAGCAATGTTGTCTTGGTGAGAAATTTTTCTCGATGATTAATTACGAAAATACCTCTGGCTCGTGGTGTGAATAGGGCAGATTGAGGACAGAGATACACAGATCTGTTGAGTGTCATGGCAAACGCCTAGCCTCAAATCATGATATTGCATTACCTAAAACGAGGTGTTCAAGACGTCGGAATCTAGAAAAGTTGTGTAGTCCTTCAACCCCACATTGCATGCTAGCAATTGAAGCTGAAAGGTCGAAGTGATGGGATCGTTGCTGAGCCTTTGTTGACTTGTAATCCTTGTCCCACGTCGGCGTGGCGTTGTATAGACGGTGATAAGAGGATACAATTTACTACAACTGGATTGTATGGGATTATTGGAGCTTGATGAAATTCCTGCACTACAACTTCCATTTTGTGTACTGTCATGAACGCTTCGTTTCAAACAGTTCAGCTGCAGCTTCATCAAATAGCGCACAGCTTTGTTCCAAACGCACCTTGGAGGGTGCGCCGAGGGCTGCGGCAGGGGGCCGCAGCCTTCTAAGGACAAGGACGGCGAATCGAGATTGAGCAGAGAGAATTGGCCTAACGACCAAGAGTAGACCGAATCAGTATAGCTACTGACTAGCAAGTGATTTTATTTTATTTTCTCACTAAGACTCATGAATGAATCTGGTCATATTTGACCACCTTACCTGTAATACACACATACAGAATAACCTCTCGCAGCGTGGCTTTCTTCTGTTTTTGTGGGTCCTCACCAAGAATTTATCACTGGCTGGACAAGAAAAGCCAGTGAACTCATTCGACAATTGAGGAGTCATTTAACTGAGTCCTCAAGGTTCGAGTACTATTTGGCGCTGGAAGTGGTCGGTTTCTTCGCTGTGACTGACTGCTAGGGCCTCAGTCCTGGAAAGGTGTCAAAGAGAAAGTTTAAATGTTGAAGATTTGGGTGTGCCTACTGAGTTTCTGTTTTTGTAGTCACCTCCTAGAAACGTAAAAATTAATTGAAAGATCTGAAGCAATTAATTGACGATGATCTGGAGACGAGATTGCTGCCCAAATAGTGGGAATATCTCCCAGAACGATGCTTCAACCTATAAAGGACGAAAAATTTGTAACTGTCAAGAAATTAAACGACAGCATGGCCCATGTGAAGGAAGTGATTGGTTGGCAGGGCCAAAAATGTGGTTGTTGAGTGACTAGATGAGACAGTGTGATGGGCGTAGGAGGTGTCCAGACCGGCTAGTGGATACGGCCCTTTCACTAGGGTACATAGGATAAAATCACAGCAATGTGTGAGAGTCTCCAGATAGCATACAGAGGGACAAAGGCGGTAATCTAGAGTTTTCATGGAGGCAAGTGTCTTGATGCTGTGAGGATTAGAGGGCCATCTGTAGCAGCGCCATGCTCAACGTCGCCTCTGAACCACGGAGAAGATAGATGGTACATTGCTTGAAAACGATGGAAGATGTTTACTAATAAAAAAACCCAGTCCAAACCCGATTGATTTGATTATAGTGACTCTCTCTGGGACAGAGAGCGTAGTAGTATTGTCGAGGAGATGGAATTAATTCTTTAGCGGCCAGGCTGAAGTTAAAAACATTATCAACAGCAATAATGGAATGTTGGATACAAAATAAAGGAGAACTGCTGTCTCTGGTCTCGAGCTTGCTACATTTTACGAAAACGATGACCGACTTCGTGGGTGCATCATAACCACACACTGGTGCTTACGCTGACATGGATCCACGCATGTATTGACCCAGCTATTCCCTTAAGTAGAAAGAGAGCGTCTTATAGCAGAAATGAATTGCCGACGCACAGAGGAGCCAAAGGGCCACGACATCAAGTGGAACTATAGTCTGTACGTAGGGAAGTGTAGGACAATTAAAACTCGTGGGTAAACAAATTATTAAAGGATTAAAAGCAAAGTTAGGGAATTGGTGCTTGTATTGGTTTTGAATATCCTCAAATATTTACTAGCATATGTAAGCATTTTCGTTATACCACCTTCAAAGCCATTACACAGGGCTCCGCTTTCAAGAATTCCTGTTAAAAACAATTGAATAGATTTAAAAACCGGTTCAAAGTGAAATTTTAATGAGTTATAAAACTTGCTAAAAATGGAGTAAAGCTTATTGACAAGAAATATTTATGCTTTGCGACTCGAGAAAATGACTTACAAAAGCACAAAACATAAGCTTTTGATTTCATGAGGAACATCATAGACGTGACACTTATGTATTCTCAGTCCCGTCAAACATAAGCAGTGACATCATCGTCAAATTTAACTTAGTTGACTAACTTGCTTAAATTAGCCAAGTTCAAAAGGGCCGCTCCTTTAACCAGTTGATCTCTAACCTCTTCATCCTAGAATACATGCCTAGTTTTAATGCTGATAGTGCTGCATCGTCCTTTCATAGGCCTAGTACTACAGATAGCACGCTTTGGCCAACGAAGGTCGTTTGGTGGTCTTGGTTCCTCCCTTTGGTTCAATGAAAACCTTAAGCGGCATTATTGAGTCTGATAGTGTAAAGAGCATCCATATGACCTTAAATCTATTTAGCAAGATTATGGTGTAGAATTACTTGATCGCCTAGCTGGTAAGGTTAGTGGCGACCCATCGTCCCTCAGTGTTGACCCTGCGAAACTACGCATATATTTTATGAAATGCTTAAACGACTTACAAATCGCTCGGACTCAACTCGTTTCTGAGTCGGCTCGACTGGAAGTAAGAATGGATGGCAGAATCTTAATATGCTAGTTTTGTGGCTAACTGTTTCTCTAATCACCTTAATGCAGCCATGTGGTTTTCTACAAAATCATGTTGGAAACAAATTTTGTATTTGACATTTGAACTGGTTTTGAGCTTTTAATTGTGCCTTGTTTTCCTTCGTTCCATACGTAGGTTCAATGTCGTCAAGAGAATAAGAAATTTGTTTCTGAAGTCGTAGGACTTAGTGAGCAGTTATCGGAAGCAAGCAAAACATTCAAAGAACTTGATACAAAGATAAACGTTGTTTCTGGCAAGATAATACACCTTGGTGACCAGCTTGAGCGAAGAAATGCGCCTCGGGAGAGTCTCAAAGAAGCTCGTCGGCTTATCTTGGAATTTTCCAAATTTCTTGGGGCTGGAGGTGGCACGTTTGCCAATATTTCTGTTAATTCACAAGCTGATGAAACGCAGGTATGCATTTTACCAAGTATTGTATTTATTTCATTTTTTTAGCTCATAGAAAAGACCGCCAGCATTCGGGCACTAAGTGCACTATGCTTGGAGCTTCCAGATGACGAGCGATTCCTAGTTGCCAAGCAGCGAGTCACTGTTGCCAGCCAAAATTTGGAGAATTTGCTGGTGAAGTGGTTCCGCCACGATTTTTCCACTGAGAATGATGATATGATGCGACGCATTGCAGAAGTATTGACCTGCTCAAGGAGTCAGTCTGGCTGTGCTGATGTCTTCATAGATGAGTTTCTTAAAGTAATAGCCATTTCACCGATCCATGCATCCATTTGCTTTAGTGTCTCCCTCCAGATTTGGGTGATTTGTCCATGCTACCAGATATTCTTGCTCAAACCGAGGCGAGAATCGTTCGCATTTTTCGCCGGCCGGAAAGCGTCGTAATTCATTTAATACAGGCATTATTTTCACGAAATCTTAAGGTTTGTTTCGACGAAAAATCGTTTTGTATTCTTTATTTGAGCCGTTTAAATGTTATCACGGCTTTCTGCTATCCACATGAGGATTTCGTACATTTTGGTTTTTGATAATGTTCTCTTTTTTTGTTGTACAGATACATTTCCAATCCAAAGTTCGGTTGGACATGCCCACCGATGTTTTTCTCACCAACCTTTACACGGAATACTGCAAGTATGTATCAAGTTTTCTACATGGCCTCTATCCTTCATCGCTTCAGTTTTGACCGGTTGGTATTTCAATTGATTGAACGTCTTCAATTCCTCTCGGATGAGACTCAGCTGTACAAACTCCTCAGCGGTTTGGCTGACGAGGTGCTTCAGGGCTACGAACTCCGAGAAATAAGTTGGCTCAATGAGCATCTTCGGGGTCAATTGTCCACCTATTATGCATCTTACAATCATCAAAAACGTCCCATCAACACGTCTGGGTAGGTGCTACCACACTTCTTAACTTTGAAATGGCAAGTTGTCTGCCTTTATGCGAGCTGTCCTGTTTAACTTTTTTTTGGACCACTCAGTTATGTTAGTTCTGTGTCCCGCTAGCAATGTTGATGGTAACCAATCGGCGACGACTTGGGATAAAATGTAAGGCATTTCTATGTGCGGTAAAGGCTGACATGTGCTTTTGGCTCGGTTTTGATGTGTGTTTGTTTAACTTGTGGCCATTTCTCCATACTTTTTCTTCCACTCACATTTTGCTTAGCTTTATTCCACAAATTCAAGACGAATGCTTTAATAGTTGAACACATATGCTCTTCGTTTTGCAAAATCAACTGACTCCATATGGCATCAGGTATTGTCCATCCCTCATGATTTAATTACCCTAGCCTGAGCAGTATTTCATCCATTTCGGACCAACAAATTGCCCTTGGTGGTCCCAGCACCATCCTACTCCGTTCGTGTTGCATGTCACTTAATACTTGTGTGAACATCTCTACGAATTTTTGCTAAATAGAATACTGTTTGTAAGAGCAATCTTCCAATGAATAGATATTCTTACAGCTCAAGCTATTCGCTTTGGTGTTTCCAAGCCTAGTATTCGTGAGGCGTGCCAGAGCCAAGCTTATTATTAGCCTTAGCCCTTTTGCAATTATCTTGCCCTTTACTACCTAACGTGGCTGGGCTATTATACCTATTGTCCTGCTATTCAGATTCTCGGAGCTAAAAAATGTGGTCCAGGCACGACTTCACATCAACAACGATCGGGAGGCTCCTACGGGCTGTCTCCTCCTCTCTCAGCAAGTTGCAGTCAACATGCTTGACGACGTCCGGCAGTCGGCAAAACGTTGTCTACTGGTATGAATAATTGTCTGTGTAAAAAGCCTATGTAAATTCTCTCCACACAAAAGCATTGCTATTTCCTTTAGCTTGCTAAGCCTGCAGTGCGGCCACAATTTGGGCTGAAAATTTTCGAAATATTGGTCCGCCATTTGGTAAATGAACACCTCGACTACGGAATCTCCGTAGCTTTGCAAGGTGCGCCGCAATCCTCCATTCCTCCTCTACGGATCTGCATGTCTAATAGGTCTATTCGTTGAAAAATCGAGGTTTTTAGAAATTCCAAACCAAGTAGTGATGTTGGGAGGCAATTAAGTGTCCATCTGCATTTGTCATTTTAGTTTTGAACAGCATGGACCCAAAGGTTATGGACCCGTCCTTCACCTTCTTTGCAGCTGTAAATGAAAGTACCACACTATTCGACCTCTTCGAGAAGGCGGTTAATGAATTCATTGGGCCTCTGCTTGCGTGAGTGTGGTTCTGAGCACGGAAGCGCATTGCATCGAGACCACTGGCTAGTTAGTTGTTGGACAGATGAGATTTGCCACATTTTAACAAATGGCCACTTGTGTGTTTTTATAGTGGCAGTCCGTCCCAAATGCAGAAGTGTCTGACCAGGCGACAGGAGCTGCGACATCGTCTTGAGGAGAAGATCTCGACAGGCCTAGAACAGTGTCTTACTCTTACCCTGACCCGCATTCAGGTTATCCTGCTGAACGAGCAGAAGAAGACCGACTTCAAGGGCGAGGTCTCAGTGCTGAATTCTGCCGTGGTGGCTGAACTTCCCGCCTGCTCCTCGGTGTGTCATTGTTGACTCACTCCTCTGCAATTTTGTTTGATAAATGAAAGGCGGGTAATTTACAAACTTATAATACAAATAATGCAATGATGGTGCTTTCAAAGGCAGTCATTGTTGAAAGGATTTCAAGTCCAGTTGGGTGACTCACCGCTACACGTGGCGATTAAGGCGAGAATATGCAAGGGATTATTCTTCTGCTCGAACAATAAAGCTCCATTCCTTTGTAGGCATGCCAAAACGTTTGTAAATTCGTTCGAAAGGTTATTGAAGACGCTCGGCAAAATTTGGACGGTCAAAACCTTTGCAACTTTCTGCACGAACTGGGCTTGAGATTTAATCGCCTCTTGGTGGACCATTTCTATGGCTTCTCCTTCTCTGATTCAGGTACGTTAAGGCACACAAACCACCATATTTGGCGATCCGCGTGGCCTGCTAAAGTTCTGCATCACGCTTGTGTTGCTGTAGGTGGATTCGTTGCTATGCAAGATGTTACGGCCTACCGCGATACTGCTCGTGAATGTCAGAGCGCAAAAATAGACTACCTCTTTGACATTTTGCTCAAATTGATGAATTTGATGCTAATAAAGCCTCAAAATGTGCGTCAAGTTTGGCAAGACTACGAGCAATCAGGCATACCCAAGGAGCTCCTCGCAAACTTCATTGCTTTACGGGCCGACTATAAGTCGAGGCTGCAATCCGCAGTCAAGCGCTACTCGGAGACTTCGCGATGAAAGCATCCATTCCAGTCGACTCAACACTAACCTCTGCCCGCTTCCAATTGACAATAGATGCACCACCGCAAGAATCTTGTATTTTTAATTTTTTATCAGACGTCTGCGTGGCTTTCCTTGGTTTGCATTATTTTATCGACAACTATCGTGTCCATCAAGGGATTATAGAACCTCTCCTCCCCCAGCATCGGCACAATTGCCTTGGAGGTTCTTCAGGTCCTCCTCGGAGTCACACTTCTACGGGACTGTAACGTATGCTGACATTCTCGCTGTACGCTAGGTGGTGGTTTGATCAGTTCTAAAGTGAGAATCTACCAGAGGTGGTGGTCGTCACACTGTGAGGGAGGCGGACCGGTAAGTAGCGCATGCATGTTTGAGTGAAGGCCCAACGACACCGAAGTCCCCGCCGGCTGACACGGTTTTATATGAAAGGACATAGTAGCAGATTTCATTAATCCTAAGACGAGGTAACACAAAATAGACGTTGTGATTATAAATTCACTGTACAAAATAGTCGCGTGAGGTGGATCGTTGATTAGCAATGCGGAACTATGATTCGGTAACGTGGAGAGGCAGAAAATGCGCTTGAAGATGATGCGAATATCAACTTCTGACGGGGATGTTGAGGCCTAAAATGGGAAATCATGCATTCAGAACATGAATTTAAGGGGGTTTACTGTTCCTTAATCTACCTGAACATGTAAGAGAATCAAGCCATAGTGCATCGCCTTGGCGATCTCTTCTCTTTCCTGGGAGTAAGGCACCACCAAAAAGCGAAATACTTTACAGCTGAAATCTTATTTCGCTATTAATTTTTTAAAAACTATCAAATTCTGCACTGATTACCAATTATCAAACGATGTATTCCATGCCCGATGATTGTTGAGCCGATCCACTAATGTGAAGTACAACGCGTTCTTTAAAAAATGATGATGATGCTGAGTCATCCTAAGCTGGCTGAAGTGCATAATGAATTTCACACTTGTGGATATAAAGGGCACTCGTGATGATGCCACGCACAGATCTGAATCAGACAACTTCTTCAAAGATGGCATTGTAGGCGTTTTCGGCGCCGCGATCGACTGGAAGAGCAACAGTGACCTCGAGGCTATAGGGACTCTCGCTGAAGCCTCTGGAGAATTTGGACGAATGAAGGACGATCGCGAGGCTCGCTAGCCCACGTTTCCAGCATGAGGCTGTAGATCTCCTTTGGACAGTCCTGTGGCGCCTCCATTCGTTCACCTGCCTCGAGGTGCGCCAACACCTGACTCGTCATCTTGCGTAAATGCGTACCACAGGTGATACCCATAAAACTTTGGTACAACACTCAAATCAAGGCAAAAAAGGCTCTTTTCTCGGTCACTTACTAAACGAGGATAGGGAAGGCGACCGTAGGAGTACAATTCCCACAGCATCACACCGAAACTCCAAACATCCGATTTGTGTGTAAATATCTGGTGTATCAATGTTAAAAAGCGGATGAGGGTGGGGTGATTTAAAAGAGAGAATATGAGGAGGACCTACTCTAGTTCGAATACTCTCGGGTGCAGTCCATTTGATGGGAATTCGGGTGATGTTGGCCATCCGCTGGGTTCCTGTAAAGGGTGGGGTGGTGGGGCGTTTGCCATTATCCAAGTCCACTACCCCAGTGACGCGATAGGCGGAGGTGGGGGAGGCGGCAGAGGAGGGAGGGGAGGGTTGAAGGCGAAAGGCCAGACCGAAATCACCCAATTTGGCCACCGGATAGAAGGGGTGATTGGCGGAGGAGAAGAGGAGCACGTTACGAGCCGCCACATCACAATGCAGGTAAGAATGTGCTTCCATGTAGGCCAGACCACGTGCCACATCGCTTTGCCGGAAAATACACATATGCAAGGAGTCAACTAGGCCCCAGCAGTGTTGCTACTTTGAAAATATTGTTAGATTGCGAGATACCTTTTGCTCAAATTCGCTGGAGAAAACGTTTACCGAATTGTAGCATAGAGACGATACCTTAAGCAACAACTAGATCACTGCCAAACCAAAACGAATCTCACACCCTGGTAGAAAATAAGAAGCAAAACTAGCCAACATATTTGTCTCCCAGTAGTACAATTTGTATCCTTAGTAAGTAGTTTGTTCACGTGAGTTAGGTACGATCCTATCGCAAAGCTGGACACAAATATGGCTGTGAGCAGTCGAAGCGATTTCAAGACTGTTTTAACTAGCGACAAATCCTTCACTCACAGATTCATAGAAGGATTACCAGCCTCTTTCCAGAAATGCTGCCTCTGTATGACAAATCTAGCCAACCAAGAGCCTTCAGAGACGTTGGGCATCATCAACACGTTAATCTGCATCACCTTCGACATAATGTCTTGGGGCCAGTTGAAGGGTCAAAATTTAGACTCTGGAGAGGGAAGTCTTGAAATGGGGTTCTCACTCCTTCAGTAGATCTGAATGCTCCCCCATTTTGTAATAGTTAAAGGCACTTTTAAGAGGTCTGCACCGACAAACAAACACAAACGCACGAGAAAATTTACCACAAAGGATTGATATGCGTCAAAATAAAAAGGCTATTTTTCCCACGCCTTAAATCACTTATATTGCCTAAAAGTGACGAAAAAGGGCAATCACAGGACTGCTATTCTTGTCTCAACGCCAACTACCTTAGTATGGACCCAATCCAAATGAATGGAGCAAAACTTTGGATACGGCTATCATTTTGCCGTTTCTTAAAGGCTTTCGTACCGATTAAAGGTTTCCGTAATGCTGTCGGAAGGAATGTTGACCGGTTAAACGGATACAATGGCGAAAGTGGATTGTAGGGAGTGGAAGACGCGATAGTGATCGTGGTAGGGGGCTGGAAAAGTAAAGAAGCGGAAGGACTGCCATAAAACACAAGTATGATGAAATGCGGATGGCTAACTCACGTGGCAAAGGAGAGGAGAGTGGCGGGTCCGAGAAGGGCACGACCGCGAGAGCGCAGGTAGGATAAGAGGGACCCAAGGGGAGAGAACTCCGTGACAAGACAGAAGGTCATACAGAGCTCACCGTCCGTAACCACTGCACCGTCTTCGTCTGGTTCCTCCGTCACCCCCAATAGCTCCAACAGATTGTCGTGCCTCAACTCCCTTGCATCAGACAAAATGAGTGAGCGGTCAGTACCCAACTCTACGTGGCGATACAAACGGCCAGCCGAGGGACAGTTTTCAGTTAGGTGCTCTAGTTTCGTTATTCTTGGTATCAATCATACGATCCCCTCAGCGGACACCCCATGCTGTCAAACCTACCCTGAATACTTAATGCGATAATTTAAGCATTCTTTGCGGCTTTGTTTGTAAAATATAAGTGTGCACACACCATGACTACGGGTTGAAATTGTGGCGAGGAGGCAGAATGCGGCTCTCACCTCAGTGTCTCATAAATCGGTATTCTATACATTGCGAATAAAAGTGACTGAACTATGACTTATTTGAGCAAACACAACATTGAACGTTCAGGCCTATTAACATCCAAAGACAAACTAGACACGTTCAAACGAAACAAACCTAAAAAAAAACATACGACATGATACAGGCTTCGTAGATGAGTTGTCGCTTCGCCGATGCCTTGTAGCGTTTTACTGCGACTTCGCGGTCACCAATTTTTGCCTTTATTACCTCTAAAATAATCAAAGGTACTCAACGGTGTTTACATTATAATTTACAGGTTTACAGCGATAGACCGTCCGGCCTCACGCAAAGCTGATCGAAAATTTCATCCCAATTAACAATTTTTCAAACCAACATGATAAGCCTATTTTAATGTCACGGTACACCAGATCATATGAGTTCCGTAAAAATGTTCGCGAGTGCAGACCAACGATTAAACGTACCTCCGAATTCGCCATGACCCAGCTTCTGTCCAAGGGTGATATGCTCACGCGGAATCCAGTGGTGATCACGAAGGCGTTGCACATACACACGCTCCATATCCACGACTGGTGCAGTGAGTGGGTGTACCAGTCCACGGTCCGCAACCTTGTAATGCTTAAATGGACCATTAGAGGACGCTAAACTTGCTATAGCCCACAAATAATATTCAAGCTTAAATAAAAAGCAAGAAGTTATGCCAAAAATTAAGAGATTTGACGTCAGAACCGAAAGGCAAAGAAACTCCACAGAAGTTCATGCAACAATTTTTAAAAGCAAAAAAAAAATAAAATCAAGTACCTCAACCAATTTACGCAGACTGGGGAACATCTCACTATTATCCAAAGAGAAGAACCTCGACGATACTGAACCATCTAAGCCAACGACAGAATGAATGTGGTAATGCTGGGTTAAAGGCTCTTTTATCTCATAATGGTTAGCTTCGGAAGAAAGGTGACCAACAAGAGAAAGTGTGTAATCTCCAACAAAGCGACCAGAAGCCCGAACAAGAAAACTTCCAGGAGGCTCATTTTGAAGTAACAGCTCTGCCTCCTCCCTGGATATTTGCCCATGGAGCCAACTATAATGAAAAATACGAATAGTAAGCATAAAAAGTAAGAAAAATAGGAATAAAAAAGCTGTTTACGGCGGGTCGACGTCAGATTCGACAAAGTTCAGAGGAATCAGACCTGTTTGCCCTTTGTCGTTTCTAGCAAGAGCCCAGTTACCATCCTGCAGGGGTAATACAATGGTATGGAAGCATTACTGTTAGTCTTTGCAGAATGGTTAGACGTTCACCCTTTTCAAACTGCAAATCCTCATTACTAGTCTTTTCGTATCTGTAAACAGTGACAACGTTTTCACAGGTATTGGAATTAAACATTCCCTCGACACACTAGAATCACTAAAAACATATCCAAAACAAGTCCACGATGGCAAACTGGAGTAAAAAAGCCGCAAACCGGGCCCCGCGACATTCAAAACCGCGCTCACATATGAAAAGATTATAACTACTTTCTTACAATGTGGTAGCATTAAAAAGCAAAATAGCTTAGCGTTGCCCATAAAAAAAGTTGTCATAAAAGGTTACACCTGGTAGCTAAACTACTTTAGGGTATTTTTAGATATTCATGACAAATACATGAGTGTTTCCAACACACGAAAATTTAAAGGGCTACTCATTCAAAGTATGTCTGTTTAGGCGAACTTATATAAAAAACAAGAAAAATATAGGCCTCTTGCGTGGTAGACACCACCAGACGCTGAATAGTAAATGCTCCTCCTTATGTTGCGTACTAAGATAAGCATTGGACTTTAAAAGACCAGGACAATCTAAAGAGTAGTAGAACGCAAATTCGGTGTTTAATTGTGTTCAGTTAGTTAAAGAATGACGGATGGAAAGTAAGTGAACGACAATGAAATTCTACTTGAGACATTAAATAGTTGCTTGAAATCTATAACTTACTTTAAAATGTATGCAATTTGTACTAATACACAAGTTTTATTGCAATAAATAGTGAACGAGTGGATACCGAATCTGTAAATTGTGGACTGGTTATCTGCTGCCTTTTAATAAACCGATTCTCGCTCATTTCTTTTGAGCTCTATTAGTTTTGTTAAGTTTCAGTGGTTTGATGCCTACGTCTTGCTGATGCGACTTCACCAAATAATCACTGGGTCTAGAAATAAAGGGCGCAACAATATATCGTTCCTCAATTCTTTGGGGTCATTGTATATCGTAAGTTCGGCATGTGCTGCGCTATAACATTGCAGAAGCAAAATTACCCATTGTTTATTGCCAACATGGCACCCTAATAAATTGCATTTTACGTATTTAGGTGTATGGAAGAGGCAGGAATATAGTCGTGCTGGATAAGGATCTTCTTCAAGTCAATCTGATTCCTGATGCAATCGGCGCCGATTCGGGTGAAATCACATGTATTTGTTGCGATAATCTTACCGGACTCGTATGATTTTTATTTTTTCGCCTACCGTTACCTTAGGCTGCTGTCTCAGATGGGAGGAAAATCGTGGTTTTCGAGACTGCTGGGGCACTTGTACGTTTTCTCCGCCTAATGCCGTCTTTTTTTACTTGCAAGTGTGTGTCCACCCTTTTTTTCCTTAATTATGTCCATCGTAAAGCAATAGAAATGCCTAATATTATGAAAATTAACTTATTTAAGGCCTCGAAGGCGACTTGGAGGGAATTTTGTGAGCTCTGTCCAGATGATATGGTGACTGCTCTCGGATGGTTCCCGCACTCATCAATCTGTAGGAAGCCTTTATTGTTGGTAGCCTCATCATCAACGTCAAGCTCGCCGGATGCTCACCACCATATAACGGGTTGGCAAATAACATGGCCTCATGCTGGGGAAAAAAATGAAATTTCTGACATTTGGGAGCGTTTGTGGACAGTGGAATCTAATGGTTAGTCTGACTACTAATTAGATGTTGTGTAATGCCCCATCTTGAGGGGTCTTAAACTCTGAACATCATATTTCAAAGCTAATAAGTTTAATTGTAAATGTTTGCTTGACTGAAATTGAACTCCAAAGGCTGTTCCTTTCTGCCCATATCAAAAAGACTAACTGTAAAGTAGCCTTAAGCCAATATTTCGATGCACCTGGCTACACAACTTCATTCAAGCGACCTTTTTATTGTAATCCACCTATTTTAAGCAATATGGAACGAAGTTGCCTCAATCCTGAACATTCCATACTCCACAGTAATCAGGCACTGAGTTACATTCATGTCTCACTCAATGCGTGCAGAGTTCCGCCTACTACTCCTCTGTCTACATTCAACATCAGGTGTAGGTTAAGGGATGTGAGTGTCTAGTGAATGTCCAGCATTTTCAGAACAAAACCATTGAGACGACAATTGGCATAAGGGTATCACGATGCACTGATGCGGTAGATCGGGCCTTCGGACATTTCGAGGAACACTACACGCCTTGGCAAGGACCACTTCCAAGTGGTTTGACGTACCATCACTACTCCACTCTGGCCCATCTACTCAAAATAAGTAGTTTGTGGTGTTTGCATGCTTCAGGTCAAATCGAGTGCCTCCAAGTATCGCCTGATGGTCGCTTCTTCGCGACTCAGTGCAGAGAACCACCTGCAACACGTGAAGAAAACGCACTGTCCACTAATCCTTCCCAAATGCAGGTCTGGTGTCAGACACCTGTGCTGAATCATCCCGCCGACTCTTCAGGAGGTCTATCGGCAGCCAAGTGGATTCCCAGTAACCTCAGACATCCAATGCAGGTTGTGGCATTTTCCTGGCGCTCCATGCCTCGATACCTCCCACCGTGCGTTGTTGTTGCTTCCTCCAGCCTTTGCTTTTCTCCAACGCCTTTCTGATCCACTCCAACGCGACATTCACACCAACTTAAACCGACACTCATTATTGTTCGAGCTAGTTCGGCTGTTTTCATAGTAGTTTTGTCGAACTAAACCAATTCAGTAGGATAAACAATTGTGATTTGAGCACGACTAGTGCTATTAGGATGCATCCTGATTTAGGTCTAAAAATGTGCAAAACGCGGCCCTCTAATCTTTCTATCCGAGTTGTGCAGTGTGAGTACAGAGCAAGTTTTGGTGAATTAGATACGCACCGCTAGTCGAGGGAAATGGAACGATGTTATACACTGTACTTCTGCTGCAAAACCCTGCATCACCAAATCCAACTTGTCTTGCGTGGGATGGAGATCCTTAGAAGTTCACTTTTGTAATGTGAAAAGAAATATTTAGACATTTGCTCTCCTCTGCAGAGGATGGCTGCCCAACGCGTTGCTGACCATGTGCGCGGACGGCGTGGCACGAGTGTGGTTCGAAAGCGCGGTGGGAAGTCACCGCACCAGCGACTTCCTTCAATCTAAAGATGCTCCTTACTCGGTATGCTGCCAGATTCCCCTATTTTAATCCCTCTCCCTTGTTTCACTCAATTCTTTCCCCAGCTAATCACCATCTTTACTCCCCCTCCCTGATCTCTTTAGTCGGATACTGTGCAGGTGTAGTTTATGTGGCCACTGATTGCAGGTCATTTTCTCAATATTTTTAATTTCTTCCTCCACCTATAACCAGTCCCATCGCGGTTCCTTAAAGACGGATTTCCTGCCCTCTATCCTACTCAACCACCCAGTCTTGTGTTACTACTTCAGGTTGTGGTGAGTCTTATGGTTGTGTCCCATTCCCTGTGATATAGCTCGATTTTTGTCAAAAATATAAAGTTTTAATAAGGTTATTGGTACCGATTTGATTACTTTGAATGTTTCCAGACCCAATTTGGTTGTGCTTTGAAATCGCCAGTTATAAATGGTGTCTAGCTCCTTGCGTGGCTTACATGCGCAGCAGTTTGAGATATCACTAAACATAACCATGAAGCCTACAGCAGCTTAGTTCAATTTCTGCAACGAATGTGGGCACTGTCATTCAAATCGGCATCTCTCACAAAGGGTTTGATATTCATGAACCGATGATGTTTTTGCCACTTCCTATATCCAGATACACATAACGTCAACTTTATAATGCATTAGGCTCTTATGCATGCAGAAGATGGGTATCTACAGTCTACGAATCTTGGATGTTATCTACCCCTGTTAAATAGTAGAAGGATACATTCTCGGGTTTTGCTGACGAGAATACCGTCAGACATTATGATTGCCTTTCTGGGCTTTCGTTTTTTCTAACTGATTCCTTCCCTCAGGTTAACACTTTCGGCAAACGCATGCGGTATGGACGTGATCCCAGGGTCGGACCTGGCGTTTCAGCTCTATGGGCCAACAAAGGGTGGCAAATTCTTCCTCGCTGGCTCCATAAATGTCACCGATTCTAACCTCTCTGTCCTATCCTCGGATTACGACACCGTATCACAGTGAGTCTTTCTCCTTGCCCCACTCCCTACCCCTATCAATTAATCAACTAACCTTTCTCGTTTCGTTTTGATTCTGTAGTAAGGGCCCCTACTCACTGCAGTGGATGAATAACAAGACCATTGATTTGGAACGCAAGCTTAGCAGGCTACTTCAACGTCTGATCCTTATAATTGCCTCCACTCCCATCGGTGACTCGAGTAGGTCTCACTTAACCTTGTATACAATATTTTGCTAGCTTGGGTAGTGATACATTCTTTCCTTCAGTCACTGAAAATGGTTTGGACAAGTTTCGACCACAAATTGGGCTATTGGATCAGATGCTGTTAAAGTGTCTTAGCAAGTGGCGCAGAACGCATGATACTCTCCTGATGCTTCATCCTTCCGATGGGAGTTTGTTCGTATGGTGCGCCTTTGAACATCCATTATTGTGCGAGTTTCAAGTGGAAAGTAGTAATTCTTTTCTCTTGCATTCACTGTTGGATTTTGAGTCTTAGTTGTCTGCAGGTTGCGTCTTACTTCAAGTAGGCTTAATAAACCAAAAAAAGTGGATATTTTAACGTCAATACGCGCGTACATTTTTAGCGATTGGAGCTTTGTTTTTTGTTTTCCGGGTTGGATTTTGCCTTAATTGTTGTTATGTAGCTGTTCTACAGATAATTGCATATGCGGCAGCGAAATCCCATAGGCTGCTCTCCGTCTAACCGTATAAATAACTTCCATGCCTACTTTCACTATTTTACTCCTAGTTTTGTGCTTTATCAGATGGGAAAAAAGTTTTTGCGGTTTTTTGGCATACCTCGCTGCAATGACTTGTAACACGTAGAATCTTGTAAAATGCATGCTACGTCCGTTCGTCGATGCAGTATTCTTTGTTGGGACTACCACTCTCTTATTACCCTCACCCCCCATCAAATGTCGTTGTAACCGGGTGGATGTGATTTGAACTTATTTGCCTTGCGGACCGAGTTTATTCTGCCTTTAAAGCTGCAGGACCGCCTCACCGATGTCTAAATTTGTGGTTTTGTTTCTCAGGACCATAAATGGCTTGGACTGTTCGACCTTAAATGGAAGCATGCTATGCAGCTTTGCTCATAGAACTTGCGATGGTGGTGTTTATGCTGATGGTGTGAAGAATCGTGCGAGAGATGCGATTCAAGTAAATCCAACTCAACATCGGCGCGTCTGTCAAACATCGTTCAGTCTTCGTTCACGTCTACCAGGTACCGACTTCTCCCACGTCACTCCAGCAGCTGCTCACAATTCCTTCCTATTCACATTTGCTTTCGAAAATGGCTGTGTGACCACACTGCAGCCTCATATGCTACTGATTGGTTGTTTTATGGCTCGATCAAAGCTGGCGATGGCGGTGTCTTCGGAACTCAGTAGCGATGTCCGCAATCGTTACCTACAGGATATACGAGACGTAGGCTATGAGTCCTATTTCTAAATCCATCTCTTAGATTCAGCTGGCTTGTACAACTTCTCCAGAGCTCTCTGGACAGCTGATCTTGGACTTGTACTCTACAGCCACTACGAACGGCGGTACCCTAAAACACCGAGAAGTTGGATGCAGTGCTTTCATGCAGTGAGTCTTACTTTCAGTCATGAAAATTTCTTTGTAGACCTTCTGATTCGTTTGATGTGATTTCCTCGACGTCAGAAACTAGTAGCCAAGCCGATGGCCATGATGAAACTGTAATATCAATGGTTTATCATCCAATGTTGCCACTTGTTCTTACTCTTTCTGCGTCTGAATTCATTGTTTGGCATTCCCCATTGTGTTCCCCTGGACCGCTCTCTGCGCCACTTTCTCCTCCTCTTCGACATTTCGGGAGGTATCGTCAATGCGGCACTGAGCTGCGTTATGCCACCTTTTTCCCGTGTATTATTGCTCCCCTTCATACACCCAGTTTGGCTACCAGTAGTACACTACCCCTCAGCGTTATTGCTGTTGATTCCTTGATGGAAATTCAGCTATTTTCTGTTGACACAACCGGTGCCGTTGTTAAAATAGGAAGTCTAACACCCACTGGGGATGCCAGCCCCTCCTCATCCTCATCATTGCTGTTAGTTATTCCTGCACCATCGCTTTCGGCATCGTCTTCTGCATTCCTTGTGGTTAGAGTTTACGTGACTGTGGAAAATGATAATGTAAGTTTTTATCATAAAAACGCGTTCGCACATACCTACTCCATTACGGCCTTAGCTCATGAGCCTCTTCATTCTCTCCAACATTTGCACGGACCTCTTGAGATTTTGATCAGCAATCTATTTTATGATTGTTCTGCTTTTTTAAGACTTTTCGAAATCCTTCAGTCTGTATTTATTTCATGATTTTGCTTAGTTTTTAAAGTGAACATTGTATTTGTAGAAGTTAGTTGACCTCAAGGCATAACTGACTGTTTGAAGCCACGTATTACATCCAGCCTCATGTATTCTAATACTTTTTGTCTCAGGAATCGTTATGCCGAATCGAAACGTGGTGTGTTGACTTGGATTCTGAACGACTCATCAACGGACGTGAAACCGATACTGAGCCTTTACTAACAAGGTGTAAATCTTCATCGCCGTCGCCCTCCAGCATTATTACTGCCTCTTCAAAGGTGTGCGCACTAACTGTGCATTTCATGAACAAATTGCTTTTCTCTTCCCGCGAGCTAATCAGGTTTTTTACTCAAGCCGTCTATTCTCCTTGAGGAAATTGAAAATCCTTCCGTTTTCCCAGATAAGCGAGCAGGTATTGCCTCTCGAACCAGGGGTCACTGTGACTTCCATCAAGCAAGGCCCATCTCCCATATCATGGTGTGACGAAATGCTTCGCTCCTCTTATGTCATAGCGACAACTTGTTCCGATGGTGGAATTCGTTTGTGGACTACCGAAGCTACCAAAGGCAATTGCGAAAAGTCACCTAGTAAGTGCTCATTACAGCCTCTGTTTATCGGTTAATTGAAGATGGTGAACTCTTCAAATCTTTGTATCCTGACCTTAGAGCCGATTGCTATTGAAGTTTTTACTGCTTTTTAGCGACATACCTCTCATTGGAATGGGTGGAATGGAGACTTCCATTTTCCGAGTTTAGTCACAGCAGGATTTTCGTGCCTTCTGATCTTCTGGCCCAACGACGAAATCTTGGTGAAATGCATAAAAGTGCGAGAAATCGTGTTTGCTTTTCTTCACCGCGTTGTGTTCCCCAGGGCAGTCAACGCTATGCAGAGGTTTTCGCGGTGGCCTGTGCCACGAATTGGCGCATTGCAGTCGGTTGTGCCATGCAGCGGACTGACCCCCTCCTGATTGTCATCTTCGAATGCGAGTCCAGCGGTATGTTGCTGTATGGTCTGGTTGTGACTACTAAGGTCTTTTTCCATTGCATGTAAACAACCTATGCGTTTAAGAAAACAAAGTAGCTTGCATTAACAGGAAAGTCTGATGGTAGGTCCCATTCAACGTAAGCATAGGGCAGCCATTTGCTGTGATGGGGATCAAATGCCTAAATACCTCTTTTCTCATTGTGAAAGTGAACCTCTAAGGGTCTCTATCCCCACAAGACAAGTTGGATTTGGTGGTGCAGGATTTTGCAGTCGAAGCGAAGTGTAAGACGTCGTTCCATTGAACCACTCACCTTATTTTGCTTGACGACCGATGCATCTCTACTTCACCAAAAGTTGCTCTGTATTTACAGTGCACAATTTAGATGGCAAGACTTGAAGGCTGAAAAATACTGCCCCCTCATGGTGGCCTTTTGGACCGCTTGCGCATCTTGAGACCTGAACCAAACCGCATCCTAATGATAATGATTTTGTTCAGCTTACAGTTCCCCCCCCCATTGAGCCGGTTTAATTCGACAAAACTACTATGAAAACAGCCGAACTAGCTCGAACAATAATGAGTGTCGGTTTAAGTTGGTGTGAATGTCGCGTTGGAGTGGATCAGAAAGGCGTTGGAGAAAAGCAAAGGCTGGAGGAAGCAACAACAACGCACGGTGGGAGGTATCGAGGCATGGAGCGCCAGGAAAATGCCACAACCTGCATTGGATGTCTGAGGTTACTGGGAATCCACTTGGCTGCCGATAGACCTCCTGAAGAGTCGGCGGGATGATTCAGCACAGGTGTCTGACACCAGACCTGCATTTGGGAAGGATTAGTGGACAGTGCGTTTTCTTCACGTGTTGCAGGTGGTTCTCTGCACTGAGTCGCGAAGAAGCGACCATCAGGCGATACTTGGAGGCACTCGATTTGACCTGAAGCATGCAAACACCACAAACTACTTATTTTGAGTAGATGGGCCAGAGTGGAGTAGTGATGGTACGTCAAACCACTTGGAAGTGGTCCTTGCCAAGGCGTGTAGTGTTCCTCGAAATGTCCGAAGGCCCGATCTACCGCATCAGTGCATCGTGATACCCTTATGCCAATTGTCGTCTCAATGGTTTTGTTCTGAAAATGCTGGACATTCACTAGACACTCACATCCCTTAACCTACACCTGATGTTGAATGTAGACAGAGGAGTAGTAGGCGGAACTCTGCACGCATTGAGTGAGACATGAATGTAACTCAGTGCCTGATTACTGTGGAGTATGGAATGTTCAGGATTGAGGCAACTTCGTTCCATATTGCTGAAAGCTTCTGGATCAGTATGGAAGGGACGCTTAAATGAAGTTATGAGTCCACGTTTTAATCGCAGATGCAACCGCTCAATGCACCGGGCTATTTGTTTCCTTAATTTAGAGGCATGCTTTTTTATAAAGCGATGTAGTTTTATCAATTTATGAATGCCAAGTATGTTTGTTTTTATTGGCAGGTGGATCGGAATGGATGGTGGAAGATGTTGTGGTACCTTCTGTGGACTTGTGTCCATGTCACATGATGACATCTGAGGTGAGACTAGTTTTTTATCCTTCGTTTTAGTCGCTTCTCATTCATGCGAATTGGTGTCTTACCCAAAGCATTATCCGATCGCTTAATTTACGCGGTGATATATTTCTAACAATAGTTTGATATTTCAAAACACTGGCAGTTAATTTTTTGTGGTTGATGGTTAGTTAATTACTCAATGAAAGAATTCACCACTTTGGTTGACTCTCATATTTTCAATTTGCGTTCGGTTCTGCCGCTTTTTATTGATAATCTTTTTTTTACATTTATATTCATGCCCTCTTCGGACGGATCCTTCCTGGATGCAGTCTATTCAGCTTGATTGGGTCAAAACGGAGGACGGAGGAAGCATGCTATTGTCATTCTTGTGTAATCAGACATTATTTATTTTCTCGGCACAGTGCTTCGATGTCATTGCTGCCACTCGTGCTCCTCACCTCCACACCTCAAGTACTCTCCTTACTTCCCTCGGAGAGGTTTGTGTACTTGTCCTTTTAGCGGGTGTATTAGCCATAAATTGCAGTCCGCATTTAGGACCCTATTTATTCACATGAGCGGTTGAATAGTTGTTGAATACACGCCTTGAATACCGTTTGGTTAAAGTTACCCAGTGTTTTGTCTCAGTCGCTTCTTGAATTTATGTCAACCCTTCAGATTGCGCAAGCTGTTACAATCCCGCTTCCTAAATAAGTTATACTCACCCATTTTGATCACCTTTTTAGGTTGGGCTCCGATGGAACTGTCTTCGTCAAGTAGACCTCGTCAACACTTCAAAATCACCTATCTTCCCCCTTCTTTGGCTTCCGAATGGCCTTCTAATGTTCCATCACAGTTCGCATATCTACTTATTTAGCCAGTGGCCGTCTAATGAATCCTTAATTGAGGCGAACCAAACTTCCACCGAATCCCATCAGCAAGTGCAAAATGGGGAATCGGCGGACCCTTCATTGTTTAGTACAGCTAATTGATATTAATATACATTTGCGACTTTTTCAGTTTCATAGCCAAACCTTTTTTTTAGATCCAAGCGATGCTGTTCAAACGTCCTTTGGAAGCATGGGTGCTACGCGTCTCAAGTCAACTTACTCTAGCCTCCACCTCACTACAATGCATTCGAGATCAGCCCTACAGCCATTTCAAAATGGAGAAAAAAGAAAACAGTTTAATGATACGTTTTTCAGTGGTCTTGGTCTTTTCGAAGCCGCTCAGGTAGATAGGCAGTTGAGCTATCTCTAATGAATCATTTATTCTTACACCCTACTCCAGTTTAAACCATCTGTTAAATTGGTGAACATTTGCGTAATTTTATCTATTGGTTTGAGACACTGAATATCTCCTGAGTTCAGAATCAGTTATACAGACCTTTGATAATCTCGGTCACTTCATTTACCTTGCAGCTCTCAAATCCGATCTTACCGCAATTTCACCCACGACAGCTGTTGGAGTGGATGAACCTTGGACGGTTTAGACTTGTCCAGGCCCTCCTAGTTCATCTTACCCGCTGCCTCTCCGCCGTCGATGTTGTCTGCGGGTTTGACCCCTCGAGTCCAAAGGCCACTGTAGATAGCTCTGGCCGACATCAAAGAACGCGGGTTAGAATGTCTCATTCAAAATGCCTGATTTGTTCTCCCATCATATCCTGTGCTCAGATCAAACTCAATTTCTTCCATTAATCAATCTCTAGTCAATTTCGATGGTTATCAGCGGTGGTATTATTGACGCCAGCCTGGAAACCTCTCCACCTTCCACGCCCTCCTCTTCGCCTGAGTTGGAAATACCGCCCCTACCCCTCTACATCCTACTTGCTCTTGATTCACTTAGTTTTCAACACCTCACAGCTAACTCCTCCTCTGACACCACGTTCGGTCAGTTTCCCCTGTCCTTGCGAAGATGCCGTCTTAATGGCTTGTCTCTCTCCAAAAATCACCAATTTCGGAGGCATAACCTCACCTTGACTTGATTGCTTCTTTTAGATAACTTTGGCCCACTGAATGAAAAATCAAGCAATCTCTTGAACGAAGATGTGAGTTTTCTCTGTATAACTTTATGCTAGTGTATATAATGTGGCAAACTCTATGTTTTTTAGCTGGCACTGGAATTGAACGATGGAGAGACGAAGGTGCAAATTGTTGGGGGCAGTGACACTGCCCAGAGAGACAGTTGGCGCGTGTCTTTGGAGACCTTGGGTTACCTCTCTAACGGACTTCCAGCCAACCCAATATGGGATCCGAATGATCACGAAGCTCTAGTCTCTTTGCTTAACTTCGGCAATCAGGAAGCCCATATGCTCTCAGATCTGTGAGCTGAATACGCTTTTTTAATAATCATGGCCTTTACACATTTATTAACAGCCCGCTTTCTTTGCATAGGTTGTCGCGATATCGCCTACCCGGACTCTCCCGTTTGGATCAGATGTACCTTTTGGGAATTGCCGAGCTGATGGCAAATACGCGCACTGAAGTGACCGATCGTCTGTCGGGAATAGCAGCCGTAGTTCCTCAAGCACCATCAAATTTCACGGAAGACGATCAATCCAACTTTCCAGTGGCATCCGGTGAGCATTACTTTTCTTTTATGTGTGTGTGTGTCCGCGAAAATGATTGTTTTGTCTCCTTCACAGAACTCGAACTTGATGACTGCGGGTTGCGTTTTGTTATGCTTATGCAACTCTATTCCTACCTTTGTGGAACAATTCCTCTTACAAAAAGGAGTCAAATGATGGTGGGTTATGGTCCATTTATCCTTAAAGCAGACATTTTTGCGAATTGATCTTGCATTTATCTTGCTAGCTGTTGAAGCAAGAAAGAATTAAAAACTTGTTTGAGATTACCGGGGAACTGGTTATGGCTTTGATAACTTCGGACGAACGTAGCGCTTCCCATCTTTTGGAGTGAAGCCAGTAATTTCAGCAATTTCTTGTTTCATTTTTAGAAAGAGGGCTTGACCAGTCGTAGTTTTGTATGGGCCTTCCATTCGGAGGCCGATGAAGTTCTTCTCAGTTTCCTTCCTTCTCAGAAGCAGCAGCACCATCACTCGGATCCGACGAGCAACACTGGTGGGGGTCTAACTTGGGCCGAGTTCAGACGTTATGGATGCGGCTGGTGGATTCACAGCGATGTCATTTTAACTCAGTGTGCCGAGAAGGTTTTTCACTGTTTTTGCTTCGGAAATATTTTGGGTCACTCTTCCAACCTTTGTGGTTTCTTTTTCCAGATGGCTCGCTCGGAGTTTTTACGAACAAAAGATCCAATGGACTCGGCTATTTTCTATCTTGCGATGCACAAGCCCACAGTTTTAGCTAGTCTCTTCAAGTACGCATCACTACTATCACTACTTTTCATAAGTAAATTCGAGATTTTGAGTACCCATTAGCTTCCATGAGGTTTCTTTATCTGCAATTTAATGTTCTAATTTAGGAAATTTGGCTACATGTAAGTATGGGAAGTTGAATTACGACTTGATAATTGGTTACCAACTGCCAAAATGCCTTTAGGTCATTGGGGAATAAGCCGTTGGAGAATTTTTTTCGCTCGGACTTCACACTAGGCTCGCCTGCTTGCAAACAGGCCAAACTGAACGCCTTCCGTCTCCTCAGTCAACATAAATATGTGCAGGCAGCTGCACTGTTTTTGGTCGGTGGGTGGCTTGAAGACGCCATCAAAGTGTGTGTTGACTCCGTCAAGGATCTCCAGTTGGCCATCGTTGTTTGCAGGTGACATTGATCATCTGTGATATGAAGCTATTTGTTGGAACTGTTAACCTCGACGCAATTCTAAAACGTTTTCATGCTGGTTTTTCATTGGTATTCGTCTATTTCTCGTGCCTTTTGTTCGTAGTGCTCGAAAGTCTGCTGATAATCTCGACTCTTCAATCCGTATTTGATCCTTGCTGGGAAGGGTGCATTTTTTCGCCGCCTTTTTAAGCTCTAAGCTTCTCCGTCGGATTTTAAAAAATGGCTGAAATCTGCCAACATTTGTTTTTTCCCGTAGGTTGTATTCGCTTAGTCGCACTGAGTTCAATGAATCGGGCGTTTCTCCCTACCACAGACTCCTTCGTTCTCACGTCATCGCCCACGAGGATCCCTACCTTCGTAGCATCGCCTACTGGGTTCTGGTTAGCATTGGTCCTTAATCCATTCTCTGATCAAAAGGAAACGCTAACTTGAAAATTCTTGTTGCTGGCGTTCATTCTAGATGGAACCGTTAAATGCCTTGACCACATTGGTTCAGAAGCCCTCTGCCCAGATTATGGATACCTCGTCATCGTCTCAGCCCTCCACAATACTTTGCAATGGATTTGATTTCGAGGTGTGTCCATCAGTTTTTAAGCTCTACACCTACATTCGCTCGCACCCATTAGTGGCTCGCCACCTGCGACTGACAGACGAGGGCGATAGAATGCAGAGTCAGTTGAGGCTTTTGGATAGGCGCTTGTACTTTCGTACGGCCTATCACTACAACACTATCGGCTGTCCCGCGCTTACTCTCGAGGTCCTTAGTCGACTCCCTCATATGGTCCCTTCAGATGTTAGCACTAATATGCGAAAAGCTGATTCATCTGTCCCCGAGTAAGTAACGTACTTTTACCATCAAATGGCACTTACCCCTTTCCTTCTCTCTCTCTCTCTTTCTCTCTCTCTCCATTCATTCAGACTTGCCTATCTCTTTCTTCTAGGTCGCGGAATTCGGGTGAAGATGTGCAGCTTTCATTTTTTGATCCAAACGAAGATGCCAGGGCTCTTGTCGGTGAAGGTGACTTCAAAGTAGTCTGGAGTGATGAAGAAGAGGAGGAGGCAAAGATTACTGACTCACCATCCCAGCCATCTTCTACCGTTAAATCCAATGTGTTTCAGCACGGTGATACTCCCAACGATTTGGGTATCTTTTGACATACTTTGATGTTTTTTTCTCTGACAGATCCCACCACACACTAGCTAGTTCTATAGTAGTGTTGACCTGTAACGGGTTCTCAAAACCGTTAGTTTCAGATGACGATTTTTTCCGATATGTCAGTGGCGGTACCCGGCGACGTACTTTTGTGAAATTTCGTGCAGTCCATAAAAGTGGTGCCCATTTTGCTCAGGGGCTTCAAAGTTAGATTTTCTGTATCAGTCTTCATGCATGGATTCCAGTTTCACTGGTTTTCTATGTTAGCAGAGTAGATGCTACCTAGCTTCTACTGACACTTCGACTGATCCCGTGCACTTGTCGTCAATATGTAAGGTCCTGGAAGGTATTCCGGCTAGTTGTTCACAAAAGCTGCTCTGACTGTCTGCCTGGAAGGTTCCCATAGATCCGTGGTCGGACCTTGTGATTGTTTTATATCCCGAGTTTTATTGTTGACTGATACCTGAGCAGATTTTCTAAAATTTTACCAAATAAATAATCCTTCGCTTACCCTTTTAGGTAATGCTGCCCCCTACGAGCCCTCAATTCATTTACAAATGGAATATTGGGCTTGCCTTCGGATGTTTACTGAAGAACTTTGTGGAATGTTCTCGGCTGCATCGGTTAGTGACTGGAATTTTTTGGTTCATGTTTTTTCCGCATGTTCTAATGTATTGGACTGTTAGGCTGAAGGCGGCCGTTTGAAGAAACTCTTTTGCAACTGGATTGAAAACGAAATTGCCATTCTGCAGAAGATTGGTGCTCCCCACAAAGGTGTGTTGAAGCCCCAAATGGCAGCGCAATTCTTTAGTGGTTGTGATTTTTTGTTCAATTTTTGAATCTATTACTATTCCAACAGCTATTTTAAATTGTCAGTGTGGTGTGTTTTCAGAATCGTGCCTCAATGGAGTCCAGCATTCCCTCCATGTTCCATTTGATCGCGATAATAAAGAACAATCGTTGTTCATTCCGATTGATTACTATGGGTCTAGGCGTATGGACGGCTTTGTTTTATCTTCACTTACTGAAAAGGGCGGGTCGATGGCGTCGCCTTTACCTACCCAAACTGATGAGTGGAAAAAGTGCGAAAATCGTCTATACCCGTGTCTACTGGTAGGTGGTTTCTGTCCCTCCCCAACCGCAGTGCTATTGTGTGTGGTGGGTTGGACTTCTGTCTCAGTTAGTTCTCGTGTCAGTAGATGAGTGGGAAAGTTTACCGCTTAATGAATTCCGCTGGTTATTTTCACTCTGGAGCGATTAGTTTTGGTGGAACCTCTAGCTCTGTTCACGCGTTTTTCTTCTTTTTTTCAGTCAAATCTTGAATTTGTCCAAAGCCTTATTGCCTTCTGCAGCCTTCATGGCGAGAGTGGAGTCGATTTACGAGTCGTTCGCATGGAGCTAACTTACTTACTGATGGATGTCTTTAGCAGTGCCTCCGAGCGCCCTGATGTTTCGTCACAGAGCCGTCTTCTTGCATCGCTCCCTCTTTTGAAAAGCGTTCACTCGGCAGCTTTCACTGGTTTCATGAGTCTTATGACCCGACCTCTAGATCTCATCAAGGTACACTCTACACCGATTCCGAGAACCTATAATTGAAAATTCATAATTTCAGTCGCATCACAAAAGTAGTGGTGTCTTTGTTCATTGCACTCTTGCATAATCAGATAGTAAAATAATTGTCATGAAATTGAGAGAATTCGTAATTTCTGTAAGAGACGAGTGTAATTTTTATCCGAGAGTCAACACAGCTTTGTCCTGTTATTATTGTACGTCACAGTATTCTTGCAACTTACTTTGGGATTGTTTGTCTTCAAGACGTTGATCAATGACATAAACGCAAGTCTGGTCGATTTGGCACCACCATACTTGCGATTCGCCCGCATCCTCCCAACCCCCAGCACAAAGGGACTACAGAGTGTTGCCATAGCGGATGGAAATAGCGTGGTTCGTCGTGTGGGCTTGCTTAGGAATCTATGCATGACCCTCTCAGCCTACGTTTTCCAGTGTCTTTCCACTGGCACCTGGCAGACGTGTCGTCAGGGTAACGCGGGACTCGCCATTGCTGTCGCTCAGTCGACTCCTCAATCTTGTACTATAGTTTTTATCACCAGATTCTGCTATCATTCGTATTTGTTGTCTGTATTGCATTCAAAAGGCTCATATTGCGAGAAATTACATCTGTGTACATCATATTGAAATCCACAATTCATGTTTTAAAGTAAATAGTTAATACATTTCGACCTCAGCAAAAGCCTGTTTCCGCTTGTCAAATTGACCCTCGTTTTTTTTTAAGCTGGACGCTTTTCCGAGTGGCAGAAACCACTGTTCCCGAACTCGGAACCATCCGATTGGCCAGGTGAACCATAGTTTCACTTATTTTGGCGTTTAATTCCAATTCCTTTACCATTTGACTTTGTTAACATTTTGAACTCATTTCATTGTGCATTTATACAATTGTTGAATTAGGCTTTCTAGACCCACAGATCGTTTCTCTCTGACTTCCAGTTCGATTGCTTCTTTTCTTTCCTCAGGCCTCTCAGGTCTCTTGCCTGCCGAATGCACCCGTTCCACTGGTTCACAGCACTCCTTGTTGGGCGTTTTGGCGGAGGCCATGGTCGCTGTGTATATGGGCCTCTGTGTCTGTGCGCTTTACACCCGTGACAGCTGCGCCCTCTACCGTCTGGCCTGTAGCGCGCGCATCGCCGAATCAATTACTTGGTCGCGAGTGTTCGGTGGTGTCTGTCGCCTCAAACCCCTCCGTCCACCGGCACCGCCCACCCGACCCTCGAGCACTTTCTCACCGCCTACACCTCAACCGAAGACGAGGGGGTATGTAGTCTTTACCAAACATGCGAATCTGACATCCCATCTCCTCCGGAAGCGGAAAGCAAGCACAGCACTTCTAACCGTTTGTTCATTGTTTGGACACTCCAGCGCCTTGTCATTGCCAAAGCTCGTAGTGTGCATGTGTCAGTTGACCGTTGCTTTCATGAAAATGGGGTAATCACTAGTATATGGAGATTGAAGACCCTATGCATTCATTCAGTTTCAGAAAAGGTCGACTGAGACAATATATCCGAAATATAGTCCGGTAAGCCGATCCTCGCCCCTGTCTCAACTTGAACATGTCCTGGGTCCTAACATGTGCTTGCTTCCTCTGGTTTCGGAAAATGCGAAAAAGGCTCACATGCATATAGTCATCTTCTTGTTAACCCACCAAATTTCCACTTCCGCTACCGCTTGGTGATTCTCTTATAGGTCGCTTACATCATCATTGCAAACTCCAAAATCAGCGACACAAATGGCCTCTTCACAACTTCAAGTAGATCTGATTGTTCCAGTATCGACAAAGATGGCTCTGCCGCAGCCATGTAAGACTCACTTTTTGCATCCTTTCATGAACGTTGCTAGCACCTTTTTTGGTACTCCTATCATTGTGTTACCTATTCACACAACCAGATTGCTTCTATTTGCTTGTTATTGGTGTTGGAAGTTCTTTGCTATTTGACCATCACTTTTTCTTTAGCACCGCATACAGATGAATGGTTTCTCCCGCCGCAATGCTCCATGTTTACTTGCTTTCTCAGTAAAGTACGTCATTCTCTCTCTCTCCAACAAAATATCCGACTTTTCACATTATCAATCAGTTTCTTGTGTATCGTCATTATTCTTTTAAAAACTCACTTTCGTTGGAATAATGCTGTCTCCGTTGGGTCTACAGGATATCTCGAATGCGATGCTTGAAACCGTGCTCACTCTAATAACAATCCCTTTCAAGTACAGTAGCCGTTGAAATGAAGCTGTCATTTATTGTTTAGGGAAAGAAAAGCATGCAATACACATAGAAAACGTTCACTCCATTGAGTCTAGTGTTTAGCTCCTCCACACTCTTACGAAGCGAAGAGCCATCATGATGCCGAGCGTGTGATAATTTGCATGGCTCTATCCATCACTCGCACAAAGATTCGCTTCTTTTGAAAATCGACGAAACCTTGTAGCTATACGTTGGTCAACTTTCGATGTATCAACTGAATGTACATGGAAATTATTGCCGATGTTGAGGGTTGAGATTGGAACCATATTTGAGCCCATCACCGACAGCCGTCTTTAAAGCGTATATGGCACTCAGATATACTTCCACCGAGTGGCTGAACGTACCATCATTATACTGTATTTGGAGTCTTCAATAGATGCTCGTGAGTGTTATCCCGCTGTGTGTAAGAAACTTCATCCTGATAGGCTGGTCCAGTTGCTTGCCAAGTTGATTAACGGTTTTTAAACATCGCCTTGACAAGTGCTCAAGCTGCTGGCATTGCGCTTCGCGCCCTTTATGCGTGCAGAATCAAAACTTGCCTCTCCACGAGAATGCCTTCATCCCCATCTGCTTTTCGCTTCCTTGGGCGATTTGCATTCCCGTTGATAGGCAGTCACCGGGAAGAGGCGCTCTTGTTACTTCTGAAACTCACACAATGTTGTAATGATCCTAATTAGTGATTCCTTTTCCCTGTTTGCTATCCTCCTTTGGCAACAATTCGGCAGTCACGTCACTGCGTCCTTTTTCCTCCTTTGGATTTTAGCCCCAGCGCTCGGAAAAGATGCCCTCGGAGGCTGCCTTCGAGTACAATAGCGAAGACTCATCACCACCCTCTGACTACGACGACTATGAGACTGCGATAAAGCATTTTCAAAACAGTCAATTTCGGCGTCCTCCGCGCACTTCAGACGATAGTGTTGCTCCGGCTTCATCCTCCTCTTCTTCCACTTACAGTGAATTTGCTGACACCCTTGAGGTTCGATCAGCCACTTAATTAACGCCGGCCTTTAAGAATGACTTCGGTTTCAATCGAACAGAACTTTATCTTTTGTCTAGGATCTTGAGGATGTAATTCTACTTCCTGGTTGTGATCTCAAGATTGTCCACCTGAATCCGGATCTCGGTGTCACCGGCTTTGGCAACATTCTTGACGCTCCTCCGCTTGCAACAACTGGAAGCCAGGAGGGCAATTCGGACGTTTCCAACGAAGTCGATAATTCTGAACTCCACGCATCGGTGGATAGACAATGGTCTGATGGCTATAGCTACGCTTGGCGTTTGATGCGACTGGCTTTCGTCCAGCTTATGGCGCAGCAATTGACCGGGTTGATCAAGCTTCTCAACCTTGACAGTGACTGTAATTTCTTTTCGTCATTTCATCTTTTTGCTTTAAACAGCCAACTTTACTAGTTAACCACCCAACTTATCTCTATGTTGTTTTTTTTTTCAGTTTTGACTACTTATGCACCATCATTGCTCCAATCGAAGGGTCTTTTAGACAAGTGGATTGCCGGGTACACCGAAGATCTGACAATTAGCTGTGGTAAGGGTGATGAGTTGAGCCTTGGAATACCGATCAATCACACTCCAGAGAAGGACGTCTACGACGGCGATTTTGGCAGTCGACTCGGCGCCGCACCAGATGATTCCTCCGAGCCCGCCCTTTCATCGTCCACCCGGAGAGCAATGTCCCAAATGGCACATCTTCTAAATCCTGCTATGTCACCATTTCAGTAATTTGTTCATTTTTCTATTGTTTGATTTGCTCCCGCAAATTTTTCCTTAACTTCATTGCTCTTTTCACTTCGCAGGACACGCAATCCCTTTTCACTACCAGTGAAACGTCTCTGGTTCTGCCTCATGAGTAAACCCGACTTAGGTGAAACATTCATGCGTTGGATCTACCATCCACGGCGTTCTGCTCGACCTTCTCTCAAGCCAATAAAACTAGAAGCTCCCCGCAGGTCCTCTTCCGCACCTCCTTCACCTTCCGCCAGGAAAGGTGTGCCCTGTGATCCCGTTTCCAAGTTAACCACGAATTCTAAGGTTGGTGTCTCAGCCCAATGCTACTCTTAAATCCAATTTTGCCACAGAATGGGACGATTTCCTTTTGGCAGTATCACCACTAGATCTAGTCTTTACCCTTGGGGGAGTTTTACCTTTGTACGAGAATTTAAAGGGCTTCTTTACCTCAGGAGACAGAGCCGCATATCGGTGAAGCTGATGGGGCGGAAAGACCGACCTCGACACCAGCACAACACGAATTCTCTATAAACCTAATCCACCGTGAAGTGGAGCCTCTCCTATGTATGTGCGTGGATAAAGTAAGTCTTCCTTCGATCCCCTGACAAGAGCTTTTCCCCTTGGCTATCATACCCCACACAAGCTCTGCCGATTACTTCCTCGTTCACTACTCGACTGCTATCCCCTAAGGTTGGCTATCAGTACGTGGCTCTGGCGACTCCCAAACAGCTCATTGAAATTTCAGTAGCAAACCTTCTCTCGCCCGCTGATTGGCTCTTCGACGACTTTGAGTATGGCCTTGAATCTATGCGAAAGTAAGTTTTCCATTTGCGCTGCACTTCTCATCCATTTTCGTCGCTGATGCAAATTATGCCTTTTTAGTCCACATTTAAAATTCCACCGCCGGACATCTGTAAGTGACTTCATTTTCTGCGAAAAGGCACCGCTTGACGTAGCCGATCAGACTCACGAATCGTATGAGGTCGGTTCTCAGGGTCTTCGAGGTCTAAACTCACAGATCGTAAGTTTTTTTTTTTGTTTCCTCATCTTACAAGTAGTTGTCCTCACATTACCCTCGATGTATCTGACAGTTCCGAGGTCTAATCAACACTCCGGCAGCTAACCTATCGGAACACCTTCTGGAATTCAGTCGGAGGGTAGCTCCAACGGTATTTTCTAGACTAACATCTCCACTTCTGCCGTGAATTGCACGAAACTTGGTGTTGTAATGACTAACCGTACCCACCGTCGGCTTTAATAAGTTTTCTTTTACTTCACAGGTACTCAGACGTTCTGTTAGTGGAGTTCAGAAACTCTCCGCGCATCCTTTGGTGCCTTTTTGTGAGTCGACTGCACGATTATGGGGGGATTTTCACGCAAACCGAGTGTGTTGCTGAAGCCTGAATTTTTACACCACACAGACCTTTGTGGAACCGCTTCGGGCTGCGTGCATGTGTTGGAGTGGAATTCGGAGGAACCCGTGGTCTCTATGTTGACAAACACGTTCGCACTCACGCCCCAGGGTCTCAACACTCCCCTCTCATCCGGAGTTAGGGGAAATCCTGTCTCCGTGTTACATATCGACACCTCTGGCAAAAGGGTATCCACATTTACGGTATTTTCACTCGTCAATATTCCACTATCCTTAATCCTCAACTACTCTACCATTAGTTCGGCTGTGGTGACACCACCGGGAACTTCGGCCTTTGGAATCTCGATTTCAACGGATCCAATAGTCATCCCTACTTCGTGGGTTTCTTTCGATTCTTTCTTGTATTTCTTTAAACATTGTAGCTGAGCGAAATCACTCATTCCCCTCCTTTCAGAATTGCCGTTGCCATGGCAAGGGCGTACTTGATTTCGCCTTTCTTGAAGGTAGCTCCATGACATTTGCGACCGTTGGTGTCGGTAGTGCTCCCCCCTTCGCCACAGGGAGTGCTACTGGATCCGGATCCGCAGTCACCTCGACAGCCACTCGACCGGGGCAACGCATTTTATCACAAACGGAACTAGAGGCAGCCAATTTGATCATTTGGGATGCACTTTTACCTTCCAGCTGTGCGGCAGTTATGAGTGCGAAAGATTTTCTGCCACTGTCAATGTGACCCCTGACTTGTTTCCTTTTGCATCACAATTAGCTGCCACCATCGATGAAATTGAACGCTTTGATGTCGTATTCCATGCTCACGACATACTTCACTCCAATTGTCGTAAATTTTAGCTTTTGCTGAATCGCCTCTGGACACCGCGTGCACCTGTGTAACGAGTATTCCCTCGGGTTCAAATGAACGTCAGCTAGCTGTCGGAACAAAGCGTGGTGAGGTTGCCATTTTGGACCTACGACGCCGGCCTGCCACGACCCTCTTCAACCCCTCAGCTCACGAAGGATCCGCCTTGCGCTCCATCTCCTTTGATAGCGCCACTGATACTCTCACCACAGCTGGCGCTGATGGTCTTGTCAAAGTAATAGTGACTGGCACTTAATACATTTCATGTCATACACACTACTATGTGGTCTGATTCTTCTCAAGGTTTGGCGTCTCTCTGATCCACGTAATTTGCTGGCTACATTCCGCTCTGATGGTCTTGGCAGCCACAGCAGCCGAGCAGCTGCCGCAGCGTCGATAGCGGCCGCCGCCCTCTTCCGTGGTAATCAGTCGGCAGCTGTCGCGGCCGCCAGTCGCCCGGGCATTTCGGAGGTGTTGCCGTTGCCTTCAACCTCGACCGCCTCCGTTGTAGATGAAACCGAAAACCTCCAACTCCTTTCTACTCGCTTCCTCGCTTGTGGTGTCGACGGTTGCCTGCAGCTCTGCTCCGTCACTCCTTGGCCCGATCCCATTTGGCTAAGTAAATAATGGTGTCCTCCGCGTCTCGTCACACCTCGTCTCATCACATCCCTTCCCCCTTTCTGTGATACGGGATTAGTTGTCTTTTACATGTGGTAGTGTAACTGATTATGTTGTAATAAGATTAAAGCATACATCCCTGGTCCTCAAGATTAACCACAGGCACATAGGGGTTCAACCACTAAAGTTTATGGATTTGTTTTGGCAACTCCACCTTTATTAAAATAAAGCTCATAAAAAAGAAGGAAACAGCTTATTCGGTGTCGACAATTACTGTTCTCGAGTAATCAGCATGAAGGCACCCAGCGATGCAATCACAGCGTACTAAGAAGAGTAAATACGCACAAGACATTACCTTCAGTTTTGGATAGTCGTTCATTATTATTGTTACCATACCGATATAGGGAAGAAACCTAGAATAACAGTTGGAGGATGTGAATATCATACACAGACGGAGGTAATGTCGGGACCATTTAAGAAACAAATGCACCTAACAGGAAAACGACAAATTCGTCCATTGCCTTAACTACTAGTAGTCTGTGCAGCAATGAGTGCTAGGTCGATTGCTAGTGCGTAGCAACCAATAAATAGTTTTAAGGTATATGCTTTTCAAAATCACGCCAGAACCGCAAGCAACTTGGCAACCTACCCTTTTGCCTTGCCCATAACATGCTTTTCTTCGAGCCAGTCCTGGCCCTGAGGATACAAAGCTCGATCATCCACAGCGTTATTGTCGCCTTTAGTCAAAAACTTCATTGTACCATTATTTCTAATGATAAAATTAGGAGCGGGTAAAACGTCTTTAGACAAGCGCATACGACTGGTGAATGCGAAGGACCCGATGCACAATGGGAATTTCACGATCATCAATCTTGAAAACAGTGATATCCCCAACGTTCAATGGCTCTGACTTAAAATTTGTCAAAAAGAGAAGATCACCTCGGTAAAAGGCCGGTTCCATGCTCCCGCTAGAACAAAATGTGTACGGCACAGACCACCCACCTCAGAACAACAACAATAGGACTCGGGCTATTTGTAATAACGATTAGTGATTTCCATATCATTAACGCCGAAGAAAGAACCATGGCAAACGTCAATGCTTGATAAAAAAGCTTAAGCAATTGAGTGAGAAAATAAACGCTACTTGTCGACCATTCATTCTCTTCAGCTCCCCCATAACATCGCAGCCAACAATAGAAAAACCCATCCCGGCGACGTAATAACTCAACTGACTAAATCGGCGGCTACAGGATTGTGCATAAGTCAACTACCAATAAAAAGTTAGCACGTAGTCGAAAAAAAGACAAATACGATAGTAGCGATAGGGATTCCCTTCCAAACACCTCTTAGAATTCGATCTCAGCATTGAAGCAAAAAAACCAAGTAAGAATTTTACTCCTGAAATTGACCTGCGTTGCGACTTATATCGTGCCTGAAAATTCCCACATAAGAAATATACTTGTTTATATTGGATCAACAGCGAGTTTCTACCACCTTCATTAATCGAAACTGCCCTAAAATTATTGTTTGTTACTATTTAAACCTTAAAGTAAGTGCGTAAATAACTGAGTATCAAAGCGAAAGTGCAAACTGTAAAGGTTAAAGTGCCCACGCAGTTTAACACGCGACTATGCTGCGCGTGAAATCATTGCAGTAACAGTGAACAGAACGAAGTAAGAACGAATCCATGGGTGAGTTTACTTGTGTAACACTTGTGCTGTTCGGATTGCTTGCTTTGGTGACTAGAGTGGCCACATTGTGCGAGCCGGGCTGGCTGGCCTCCGAGCAATACCAGCAGTCTAAGTCCCTCTGTTTACAGAATATGCATATGCTGTCTTACTATTACGTCTTCCTTTGCCTCCAGGGAACTCTAGGAATGCCACAGCAGCGTCCCGAGGCTCCCCTTAAGGTAAAGGATGGCACAGAATTGGGGAAGAATACATATTCTGAAAACAGATGACTTGGGGGCTGTTGGCACGGCCCAAAGGCCGTTCAACTGGCTAGTACAAGATGGCCACCCAAGTGACCGAAACCGGCAGTTCGAACAAACAAAGTATTACAGCCACAACTTGTGCATGTGCTTTTTTGCATCAGAGTAGAGACAGGAAAGTTTACTTCTATAAACCATTGTACGCAATATATAAATCCATTAAATTATCCTAGGCCCCCTTTTGCGATTTATTGCAGACAAAGAAATGGGGTGTTGATGAAATGGTATACCGGCAACGATTAATCATCATAGGAGCGTTTGGTGACTTTACAGTTATTATGGATATTTTTTACTTATTGTTTTCCAATTGGTAGATTGTTATTCCGCCACAAAATAAAATTGCCAAATCTGTAACTTGTCTCACTGCTTTTCCATTTGTCCTTATGCTAAAACACCTTATTGGGCAGCATCATGTCCTTTTTTATTAATTCTATACATTAAATTAAAAATCCCGGAAAAACAGTTCCTCATAATTTAGAAGCTAGTATACTTTAAGCGCATCCAATAGCTTTGAGGCTAAACAATATAACAGTCTGTGGTAACCCAAAAGCTTTGTAGTCGTGTACACACATAGATTAAAGGTTTTGATAGTGCAAGCACGGATGCATTCGCATTATGATTCAGCTCGGTAACATTGCTCCAGAGATACGCCAGAAGTTACGCAGCCATTCTATCAGCCATGCGATTCCTAACATAAAGGCAGAAGCTATGCTATGTTCCTTAAGTGGTTGGAGCGAGCAAAAAACCGTGTCCTAAAAATGGGTACCGAGCGTCGTTTCGCACTAAGAAAACCATGTTTATGACCATTTTACTTTTCCATTACAGAGTAGGGAGGGAGAGAAGACTCATATTTATAAAACCGCAAAGCCAAATGCCGATGATGGGGTCTAATGAAGCCCTATCCATAAGGAATTCTGGCAGCAAGATGGCAATTACTAAGCGTTTTACCCAAACACACTTTTAAATTAAAATGCCGAGTTTCCTCTCTGTACTCTAAAATGAAGTTATCCACCAAGATTCATGCAAGAGCTAAATCAACAAATTTGTGTTTACAATGCTTATTGCGCAAGCCTAATCCTCAACATCGTGGTCGAAGGTCTGTATAATTAACTGCATGAAATACAAAAGGCATCAATTCTCGAAAAACGAAATTTAAAACTATCGCTATTTTTAAAAACATGCCCCAGCTTTCTTTTCATTATCACAGAAACTACAACAAGTAGCCCAAAACAATAATTTTTCATGGGTTCAGTGCAACCTGGTGCAAATAATGCTTAGAAAATCTCAAAAAAATGTATCGTCAAAACTTTCTGCAGTAAATGTAGCCAGATAAGTAAGGGGTAAAAAAACGCATCTTAGACTTTCAAACATGCGGTTTTTATGGTTCATCATACCTTTGTCAAATTATATTAGATTCCATGTGCCCCTTTTAAATTACTGCTATCCGCGGACAAGATAATCCGTGTTTGCAGCGGGACGATCGAGTGAGCTATGTTTTTGTATGTTTGTGCACAGATATCCCACTAATCGACTACTTTTGCGGTTATTAACCTCATGTCAATAGCGTCTCGTTAGACAATCTACTTAGGAAGCAGGATTCATTTTAGCCAGGAATGTTTTGTTCTTATAATCTGGTTCCCACTGTTATGCTATTTAAACTTTACCTGAAATGGTCAAGTAGATGCTGCAGTGAGGGGTTACCCTCCAAAAAGATGCTTCAGAATGTGTGTTGCTCCATCCTTTTGCATGATAACCGATGAGTTCATGAAATTAGGCAACGTGGTGTGAAGTCCTGTATTTTCCCGTTTCACTCAATAAAGGTGCATCATGCAGCGTTCCTCTGCCGCTCTCGTAAAGTATTTAGCTTTTAGCCTTAACATAAGGGTTACCTAATTTAGGTGCTTGTTACCTTTGATTCCTAATTACCAAACAGTATGTGCTATAACACGATCCATTGTTTTTGTCGTTGTGCTCGCCATGGCTTCATCTGGGCTCCTAAAGTCTTTCAGCACTTCCAAGACAGCTCTAATGCAGGTGTTTCCGAATGTTTAGCCGTAATGTATAGCTAAGTGGGATTTCGAAAACCACTGAAATGGGCTTCGTGAAGATTCGTCCATCTTTTTTCAAAAAGGGGATATTTTACAATTATCTTAAGGCTTTTAATATAAAGCAATTAGGAAATCGTCGTATTCGACTATATGGGTTTTAACAGCATGGTCGCACAAAGATAGCCAGCTTATGCGCTTGACAAACATCAAACATATATTCCAAAGTACTGTAGGCACAATATACTCCAACTAGAAAATTAGCGCATTGCAAATTGTGTGGTATTTTGATTGTATTATACGTTCCTCCTTACCCGAGTCATTCGTCACCTCGAATATGTACCACCTACTTAAAGCACTGCTGATGCATAGCTTAATTATTACGGCACGCAAGGTATTCCACTACTGTAGTGCATCCCATATGATTCACGCTTTTAATCTGCTTCACGTGCCAAAACTATTGATCAGATACTCTTCACCTTAGTTCACTGTTTGTATTCGCATTTGTTTTTCCACCACGAACAGTCACCATCAGGTTATTAGGGTCAAATTACGAGAGGGTGTAGTGAATTTTTTTTAGAGCTGGAGCGTTTCAGTATTGATCAGCGGCACTTTCATTGGCAATTGAAATGGCAGTTCTATATAGCAAAAGTTATTATGAATATCTTTATAGAAACTGTATGGAACTGATGTAACGCGATACTAGTCTTGTTATTTTTATCCTCTGGCCTATGAAATACTTAAATTGTTTTACTCCATACGTATCACTTCACGAATCTCACAGAGACTGTAGTGGGTGCGCCTTTGACATTGTTAGTTGAAGGTAAACCTTTTTCTCGTAGTTTATTGTGAGTCTACTTAACCATAAGTGTATAAATGGAAGCTCATCTGCGGTGTTTAATCTTGTTCAAAATATCGTGACTCAATGCCAGCTTACAAATTTTTCGTGCGCCGGCTATATGGCGCTTTCAGGTAAGGGTTAAATTTTGATTAATAAAACCCAATTCGTACTGCTATATCCACCTTCATTAGGTGAGGTGGATTTCCGTCTGCTCACTGTCACTGATTTCGGGCCTCTTTTTTTAAATCACTCGAAACAGCATTGGGTGCTTTCGGTCCTCCCTAACCGTCGCTCAGCGAGACAATATTCTTCGGCAATCTTTCCCTAATGTTGGCGAGGAAGGAAGTGCAGGGAGAGATTATAAATGCACTTTGCTCTCCTCTTGATGCTCCAGGCGGATTTTGACTTCACTTGTCCCTGTCCTGAATGGCGCTGTTCCTGGTGTTGTGCCCCTCCTCCAGTGGCCACCCTATCACTTGGCCAGATTCCCTGAAGAAATGGCAGTTCAGCTATGCAAGTTGTCAGGAGAGAAGTCGGTGTGGAGGTGTGCGTGCGCGATCACCTGTTTGCGAGGATTGAACTGGCTCATCTCCGTCGTGTATGGAGGAGGCATTGAGACTGTGCTGCATTCGCCCCACCCACTCTGTTTAAACGGCTTCATCAGCACCGTTTAGTAGTATCGTGTGTGAGGGTAGATGAGGTGTGGCGAGTGGAGAGTGGGTTGCACTGTGGTCGCGAGAAGTCGTATTTGCATAGTCCGTTAGCCTAGCCTGGGTGCGATACACATTTGCATAAGGCATAAGGTCGTTTTGAACGTTTGAACGTCCTGTTCAGTCTGTACACAATATTGCAGCCTGTGACGGAAGGCATATGATTGGAGTGCGCGAGGTTCACTCACAATGGAATGTCGCCGTGGAAGTGGTGGTGGGAGATGCGGTCCGGAGTAAGGTGGAGTTGAGTGGAGTGGAGTGGAATGGAGTGAATGTGCAAAAAGTGTCGTGTTTGTGTGCGGTGAGATTGTGGACATTGTGCATTTGAAAGTGGTTGGAACGCGGCGTGTGTCGGCTGTTGTCAGTTCTGCAGTTAGTGCGGCGTCCGAATGACGGCATCAGCAGGGATGATGGGCGAGCACTACGTGGAGGGAACTGTGGCAAATTTTCCACCCCGACCGATGGTGTTGTTGGGGCATGTTGAATGCGATTAACAGTAAACGGGGGAGGATGTTACGCAAAGTTGGAGTTTTTGAGGGTGAGAGTTAGGTCCTTTCGACGAGTGTTGTCAGGTGGGGTGACCTAGTGCCCTCTTCTAATGGGTCCGCCAGCCAATTTGTTTGGGACCACATCTACACTGGTCGCAAACATGACTGCTCGAAGTTGAAAGGCCCGCGAGGGGGACGTTTTCATCGGTCGCCAGCAGCTATTTGAGAAGAAGCGGTGAGCAGGAAGACAAAAGGTCGTCCCATCAGTGACTGCAATTTGTCTGGCTGTCTAATGCAGGTGTGGAGACGTCCGATGTGGCACAGACGGTGGAGGTATATCCACAGTCTCGTTGCCTCAACCATAGATAACGTGGAATCCAGAATTGACTCCTTAATTGTCACTGTGATCTACATGCAGAAGGTTGCTTATTTCTACTGCAACTATTTCTTCTCTGACAATACGAAGAAAAATTGCGTTGCTGAGGTTTCAGCGAATTTTGATTCAAGTTAGCAACCTGGAATTGTTTTTTGCCGAACCTTTGGAGGTTACTGGTGAGGTGAGCAGTTCGCAGTAGAAATGGGCGTACTAAAGGCGATTGTCAAGTCCTTGGTTGAAAACATTGGAAGGAGTTGTTAGTGTTCTTATGTGTATTGGAAGGTTTATTTTCACCTCTTTTTAGAAAGTTTGAACGATTCACGGTATGGCATGTACTGGTCTTCGTGCCCGCGGTGCCACCAACATTTGATTGTCCACATCTAAATCAATTCCTATTTAGTGCCTATTGCAGAGAACGTCCTTTTTTGGTTCTTTCCCGGTTAAAACACTTAAATATCAATTCCTCCTGAAATTCTTTTCGAATTTTTTTTAATCATTAATATGAGATAGGGGACCTTCTATTCCATTTGACATTGTCTTGTAGATTTGATGTCAACACCCCTCTCTTCAGCCTCCGCAAAAAGTAGGGACGCGGTCACGATCGTCATTCCCCGTGGACCGATCGGTTTTGAATTCTCACTCAAGTCTAATGGTGAGTGGCTTTAGTTGGCTTCTTTTCCCATCTAACACTCTCAAAGTAAATCTAGTTGGCATAAACCGTCTCGGTTTACTTCGAAATAGTACTATTTAATGTCGTGTACTAGTTTTAATGGCGTAAATATGATGCATGGAACTGTGAGAGCACTGCTAGCACTTTAACCTGTTTCATCTCGCCGTCTCTCGCCCCCACTCCCTTAACAGTTCCACATATTTGGCTTTGTTTTTTACCAACCTCCACCTCATTCATGTTCAGGTATGAAGTTGGTGCTTTTCGAGTTATCCTGACTCCAGTAGCTGCTTACTACATTCCGATCAAAATGTCACTGCTAATGTTTGGGTTGCATAAAACTCTTACAGGGCAAGCAAAAATGGAATCCCTTCACTAATTTTTCAAAACGAATTACCGCACAGTTTTAGTTCCATCCAACGTGTCCTTTGTTCTGAAGATGGCAAATTTTTTTTCATGAGTCCATGCGATAGTAAATGCAACCTTTATCTCCTCCATGTTTCCCTCTCTACTAGGGTCATCAAAACACAGTCCTTTGATCCTTTTGTATGACTGTATTCATAATTCATAACAGCTTACACTCAACACTTCGGAATTCGTTTTGTGAGCATTGCTGTCATTGTGCTCTGGTAATTCCACGTACCATTTGGCAGCGGTTATTTTCGCGGTGATTATTGTTGTGTTTTTGAACATGATTTAGGATTAACACGTCTTTTTTGCAACTTTGTGCCATTGATGTTTCGTTCCCTTCAGGCCCTCGTATCGTCATTTCGAAAGTTCGCGAGGGTGGCACTGCCGAGCTCGCTGGTCTTAAATGTGGCAGTATCTTACAAGCTGTCAATCGGCAACCAATCGATGGGCTCTCCTTCCTCCAAGTTTCCAACATGATTCGGCGCACTAGGTTAGGCAAGCGATCTAAAACCTAAGTTTTGAGCAAAAAAAAACACTCATCAGTGTGATTTTCCATCGAAATGTCTCTTACCATCCTAACCACAATCCAATACCAAAAGTAAAAACGTGACTGTGAATGGGGTGATTGAGTTTCGGGTGATGCACATCTTATCGACTTTCTGTGGACTTCGCCCTGTTATGTTATCGGTGTCGCTGAACACCTGCGCTTGCCACGTGTCTGATGGCTTGATTGTTAGTTCATGGCTGCTTTGTACACCTTCCAACATTGTTGGTTTGATGTTGGCACATTAACAGTGAAGCTATTGTCGAAGGCTAGTTTTCCGATTACTTTTTAATCGCCTCTTCACTGGATGCATTTAGCCGACTTTGTTTTGATCCTGCTGTACGGCAATATTAGAAAGTATGCATTACTGAGCAACTTGGTGCGCTCAAGTTGGTTATCCTTTGATCGGCCACTTGGGTACAGGCGACAACAACTTGCCATTTTGCCGTCTATTTCCTGAGGAAATATTGAAAATCTTGGCATTTTGAGCTGCTGCCTCACTGTCAGCCTAAATTTCTGAAGGGGGATCATCTGGTAGCACAAATGTGAGTGTAAACCTTCTTCAGGTGACGCTGGTGAGTGAAAAATACCTTGATTTATGCGGACTACGACTCAACGTTGGTCTTTTATTGTTCACTTTTAATGCTGCAATCACTGGGAGCTGTCTTTCTTGCTTTTAGTAGTATCTCTTGCTTTTTACGTAGTGGCCTTACAACAGAAATATCTGTGATTGAACCTGAAGAATGCGCGGCCGTGGACAACGTTGATGGCTCCTTTGCGTCCGGTTCCACATCCTCTTCTCGGTCCAACCTCGATGGGGTCGTTTTACGCAATTTGCATCACAATTCCTCAGCCACGAGCTCAAATCCCTCAAGCTCCGGCCCTGAGGTGAGTGCAAAGAAAGTTTTTGCAGTTTTCGGCACACCACGATGCAATGGCTTATAACTTGCTTGTCATTGTCAGCAGGCGTTGCAACTCTTAGGCATACGTTTGCCCTTTGATGCAGTACTCTTTATTGCGATCTGTACCACTTTCTCTGCTGCTCTCATCCCTCATCGAACGCCGTTGTAACTCGATGGATGTGATTCGAGCTTATATGCTTCACAAACCGTGCTTAATCCGGCTCGAAAGCTGGATAAACTTCTTGTCGAAGTTGCTGTACAGCATTTAATTGTTGGATCGCGATAGTGGAGCACAGTACACCTGGAAGTGGTTTGCGTAAAGTAAAACTGGTAACAAATCATCTAAGGTCAGTTGCATCACGGCCAGAGAGATCACCAGTTCTCGGTGCATGATGTCGACTAATGTGTGACGAAATTTCGGTGCTGTTTAGTATGAATTATGGAATAGTCTATTTACATCCCCATTGAATGAAGGCTGATAGGCGAATGGACAAGTGCTTTACACCTGGATGGATTAAGAGGTAATAATAAGCTTCAATGGTTTCAAGTGCTTTATGGGAACCCACCGGCTTTGGCTTTGTCTATAACGCCAAGGGTGTTGTAATATGGATGCACTACAGACAGAGTCGTTAACCATGAATTTCTTGCTTATGTCCAAACAATTTGCAACCGGACTCTACTTGCCCAATACGAGACATTTGAAAAGTGCGTAGATCGAGGTTGGTTTTTTTGGCAGTACTTGTAGGTAGTGAATCAAGGGTTTATGCCCCATACGGAAACACAGATTGGTGATGAGACTTGCACATCCGGCTAAGATGGAGTAGTTGCTGATTCCTCCGATGCTATTGCTCTAGGCGACAACCATAGGGACCACAGTTAGCTTTCATCTTTTTTAGAAATATTTACGAGGATTACTTCATTAGGTGGTTTCCTGGAATTAGTTTGTATCACAAATTCGCTCCAACTTATCTGGTTGCCTTAACCAGTTGCTTGTTGCGTGGATCAAAGGCCATTGCCTCCATTTTCGCTTTGTTTATTTTTTCGGTTCTTCTTAGGCTCAGCTAAGTGCTCTGGAGCTGTCTACGTCCAACTCCTGCTGTTCCTTGTCACTACACTCCCCTCCTTCATGTCAAATTATGATTGTCTTCTTATAATTCTTAGCATAAGTTTTAAATCATCGTGTATTATAAATAATACGAGTTTTTTTTATAGTTGGTAAGTTTCCATTCAGAAACCTTGTCTATTTCGAGAAATCCTCATAGTCTCAGTTGTGACAATCTGTTTTCCTCCTGAATTTGCATTCTAGTCAGACCTCTCAACTGCCTTGTGGTGTATCATTTTGCCATCTACGCTTTGCACGTATTCAACATTTGTGATGGTACCATGCACATCAAGAGTCTACAGTCGCGTTTCGGAGCAAGATTGGTTGCCCCTCTAGCCAATTACTTGTACCCTATGGAATTATGTATGCACACAAGGCTATCCTGACTCGTGATGTAATCCGCTGTGCTCAAACTCGCGTCCTCATGCACTCAGTCGAGGGAATCCACGCTCCTTTTCGCGAGGTTCAAAGTCTATTATAAGCACTTTACTTGCTTAAATCTCATTTGTATGACTTCTTCATACGTCGCCTTTTCACTCTTGGATGTGATTTGAGCTTTTGAGTGTGGATAGTGGTTGGGATGACTCGGTTATCTGTGCTTGTTAGAAATACGAATTTTCTGTGATTTCTCCTTTGAGTATACATAATTTTGGCCCTCACTCGATCTGACTGCAGCGTGTATTTAATGTAAGTGGTCTAATTCATTATTTGTGTAATCTCTTCTCATTTGTCCACTCTTCACTACTCCTTAATGCTTCAAACCTCAGGAGTTTCAATTTTTTTTTTCTAGAAAGTAAAACAGCATCCACTTTACCAGCTTAAAAAACATGCTATTAGCTTTCAAGTCCATGGAAGGAATCGTTGTTTGACTCGACATTCTCACTTTAAAATTGGAGAGATGTTGGCGAAAAGCATCCCAAACATTGGGTTCTTTTGTTGTCTACACGGTGTAGTTGATTAGATTCCACCAACCCACTATCGTTCCTTTGTCTGGCCTACTGCACTGTTAGCTCTTGAACCACCCGGCTTTTTACGCGGTTCAACTGCCGAATGGAGGCAGAAAGGGTTGTTTAGCGGTTTGAAGTCCAATTCCAATTCTCTAAAACCTGCTATTTGGTTCGTTAATGCTTGGCAATATGACGAAAAGCCCGTGAAGTAAGGTTTGGGACCGTTCACATGCAATGAGACTAGTGGAAAATCCTGGGAAGTGGTCGCAACACTACTATGGCAGTAGCCAGTAGCCTGCATTTCCAAAAGTTCGCGCCTCATTAACAATCCAATTCTCCTCCCTTGTCTCCGCCACGAGACTCTTAAGCGTGCTATGAATTTGATGTGAAGTCCAATCCTGGAGAATCTTTACCAGTTGGGCATTTGCCGGCGTGGATAGTCTACTCTCATTATCAGTGCGGACCATGCTGAGCCACCGACCGACGCATTGGATTGTCGTGAACAGAAACCCTTCGCGCCTTGAGTCCTTGAAAGCCTAAGGCTTACAGTTGAATGGACGCGAGTTTGTGTGCTTTTGCCCCGACCCACATTCATCCCCATAATCACTATTGCCATTGCCGTTATTGCTATGGCATTTCCCAGTCATGACTCACTTCAGTTGACAGTCGTGCTGATCGATTGGAGACCCAAGAAGGCTGATGGATTTTGTTGAGGTTTTGACAAGATCAGTTAGAATCTATTTGGCAACACTGTAAAGGGCTTGGGGTGGACTGGACTCATCGAGTCTGCCTTTGAGTGGCGTTTTTTTTTTTATTTATTTAGACATGAATGGCGCAATTATGCGCTTTGATTAGAACTGTGAACTAAGTCAACGGGCCATGAAAATTGTGCATTGAATATACTCTCGTTTTGGAATATGAACCATCTTCCGTTTATTTGCAGTCACTGCAAGTTGAAATTTTTGGGTTCACTAAAAGTTGTTAAGATGCGGTACACAGTAATTCTGCTTTTATTCCACCCGTTGCTAGGCTTCGGCCAATTAACTCACCTAGATCTGGTTCACTTGGTCTTTTAGCATGGAAACGCTCCTCCAACGAGGATTGATCTGACACAAGGTGGCCGGAGTTCATCTCTCCACAACCTGCAACAACGTGACGATACCTTTGATCGAGTCAATGGCATGTTTATGTTTGCAAAATTCATCCTCAGTTCACGATAGGCTAGAAACTGCATTGTCCGCTTTTATTTTAATTTTTTCCTCAGAATCGTCTGATCCGCGATTACAATCACGACAAGAATCTTTCTTAACAAGTGCTGCGGACGAAAATCCGGCAAATTCTCGTGGCCTTCGACGCCAAGCTATTCTCTTCTCGAAAGATTCCACCTACGTGACGGAGCCTTCAATTCGGTCTCCCTCCTCCTCGTCCACATACGGTGTATGTGCACTAATTTCTTTTAAGTAGCTATTTTCATTTCCTCGACAAATTATCATGATGCCCCTTTATGTCACTTTCCGGACGACATTAGATTGTTCATTTTAACTTCATCATTCTAAGAAGGCGGAGGAACTCGTGTTTCTTTTGCATTTTTACAAGTCACTCTTTCGCAGCATCTGTTTTTGTTGTTGTTGTTATGATGCACTATAGTTGAAGACGCCTGCATCTTTGGTTATATCTAGTGCACTGAGGTTGTGATTGAGCAGTAGACGTGGTCTTGTGATGTTTTTTCTCTCATCTTCTTGCCTGCATAATTGACGTGGTGTGAAATATTTCAATGCAAACAATTTCAATACATCGCAAGCTTTTGTTCATAATTGTTTATTGATGTAAAAGCGTTAACTCCACACGTTCTTTACGCTGACATAAAAAATGTCTAGGAGAGAGCTCTTAAAATGTTGTTCTATCCCTCTGTTCTCTGTATTTTCACTGTTTATAGGAAAAGACTTCAGAGGGGAATCATATGTTCCAGGAATCATCGCTTGACTACATGGTTTCTGCTTTCGACTCCGCACTGAAGGTGGTGCATCGGGAGTCATCTGCGCCACCAGCTCCCTCTCCACAGCTTGTGCGACGCCAGGCCTATCCCTCCTCTTCCTCAGCGCTGTCATTGTCATCGTCGGCGTTGGCGCGCAACAGGAGCGTCAGGACAACGCCGGGGACCAGTGAAGGACCCCGTTTCCTCCCCGCACACGTCTCCCCCATCGTCCCACGCGTGACCCCTCCTCAACCCACCTTTTTGCCCAAACTCACCGTTCGACGCAAAATCTCATCCCCCATTCCACAGACCGAAAAAAGCAGTGGTTTTCATGCTTTCTGTAGTCCACCCTCACAATCAACTTCCGGTTCGTTTTTTCATCATTCTGCTCTGTTGATGAGGTAAACGGAGCCCATAATAGGGCATTCTTCCTACTCTAGGTAAGCCGCGTTTCACAAACTTGGCAGCTTATATGGATGAGCTAACAACTCCTACTCCTCAAGACCACGTGCCTATCGGATACGTCGCCTCTGTTAAGTCTCGCTTATTAGGCCAACATGAGACCTCCCCATCTTGCCTTCCTTTGCCGACGAATCCCACCCTTAGCCTCTCTGATACCGATCAAACTGGGTAGGTCTGCCAAACTTAGTCGGCTCGTTGCTACACTTTCTTAATGCGATTGGTATCGTGTTTTCCCAATGCTGCTTCATCGTGCAAGGAGCTAGCATGCTTGTGTTAACCAGCCACGAACTGATTGGCGTCCTACTGGGAATGAATTTAATGAGCTCTATCACATAAAAGTATAACTTCTTGCATTTTTATGGTCATGTTAACCCACTGTTAGCACCCTCCCCCCACAGTCGCACAGCCCCATTTGGCATTGAATTTATGACCCGAATGGTCCTGCAAATACGTTTTGAGATTCCCTTATCACTCATTGCTACATTCACTTCCCACATTTCGAATTTAAGTTGGCAGTTTAAAATTAATCAAACAGTTGGCCACTTCAGGTTACAAATGTTGCACCGATACCTTCTGCCACCAAAATGGTTGAGTCTCTTGCAAATTTTTTGCTACATGAAGTTGGATGAAGAAACAAACTCTGTGTCACTTGTCCATCTGCTCATTTGTGATAACGTCTTGCGTGTGCACGATGACCTCTCATTAGCAATCTTTTTTTTCTCTCAATTATTATTATACGTTTCTAGACTACTAAAGTCGTGTGGTGTTGATCCAAACCTTGGTCTTAATTGCTCACTGAGAAAAGGAACAAAAAATGCTGTTGATAACCCAAGTCTGGCCACTGGCATCCATCCATCTTGACTAACTGAAACTCTCTCGAGTTTCGGATGAAACTGGAAATATCCGTTGTTAACTTTAATTAGCGCTTTTTTACAGATTCATTTACCAGAGCCAAAACAGGACCAACATTTAGTGCATCATGACCTCTTTGTCCCATTGTTCGATGATGTCAAGGTCTGCGAATCAAATTTACCCTCTGCCTGAGGAACAAAACACCAATAAATTATAGCAACGTGATAGGTGGAAATTCATTGCACGCACCAGTGCGTACGTGTCTGTGTCTCTTTATGATTGGCTGTGTGTAAAAGCTGTCCGTGGCCCATTGAGTCGTGGTCGTTGAAATTTTCGAATCGTTCATTGCAAGAATGTCTGGCGACTCCCGGCTAAATCGTTGTTTCCGTCGTCGCCTGACAAGTTTCTTAAAGACTACATTGACAGCAGGCATTTCTTCACATTCCCCGCTTACCTCTTCTCCACGGACGGATGTCGCATCTCCACCGCCACGTAAAATCAAACGGAAATCGCTTGTACCGCGTATTCGTTGCCTGGACTCTGAACCAACCCGGTCATCGGCATGTTCTTCGGTTACGTCAATGTCCTTTCGAAAATCATTAAATGCATGGCGTCGTCGACGACCTACTAGACGCGACAGTGACCTGCATTTGGCCAAAAATGCAGATCTCTTTCGCAATGCTGAAGCCAGTCGCCTATCTCGCTGTCGGCTCCTGGAAGGATTTGCTCATGAGGTATGCCTTCTATTTGGTTAAGATTCTTTAAGTTTTTGGCTCTATTTGACACCTAACTTCTGATGTTCTATACCCTCCAACTTCGACTACTTTGCGTTCGTTTTGTGCTAAATCTCACTCGCTTGTGAATTCAGGTATTTAATGTTGCGCCTTGACAACACAGACCTGGTAACTCCATGAATCATCCCTTCTAATTCAAGGCGTGTGTCCTCACTGGGCTAAGCTTTTCCACACGCTGATGGGGATTATGACAGCTTGATTCGATTCCTATCGTTTAAATTAAGGCTGCAACACCGAATATTCGTTTGTTTGCCATGCCTCTACCTCTAAGCAGTTCGATGACATTTGTCCCATGGGAAGACTCAAAGGACCTCGTTTCTTTCGAAAATGGGGTATCGCCCGTATCGTAGGCTGAAGGAGCCCACTTTGTAGCAGTTCTAACTACTTTAAAACTAGGATATTTATACTGCGATTTCTGATGCAATTTTGTCTTGTAATAAAAAATGTATCGTTTTTTACCATTACAGACCCTAAACGCCAAATCAGAACTCTACAAATCAGAGGAGTGTCTTTGCAAAGTCACCAAAATAGACGGGAAGGTTAGTTGTAACCGGTTTGATTAATCTCTTCAACATTGTAGACAATAATTCCTGCCATATGGAGTCGGTTCTACGTCTACATTGGGAATGGATTCGTTCGGTTTCGGTCGGCTTCAAGCGACTACCACAATTCTAAAAAGAGTACTGTATGTCTTCCATTATGTTACGGACGTTTAAACAGGTATCATTGTGACTCAAAACCAAGCGATTTTGTTTTATAGCCTGGTCGATTTTGTCTCGACGACTCTTCAATGGTAAATGATGTGGATCCCCCCACCCCAAGCAGTATCTCATCCAGTTACATCGTGCTTCCGTTACAAGGTCTTCAGTGGTCTAGCCTTCGCTACCTTCCGTCCGATTTGCCCACTTGGGGATCCTCGTCCTCCTCTGCCCACAGACTTCATCGACTGTCTTCAGTGATGCTTGAGTCTGAGGCAAACGCAGCCAGTGGTCTTCAGTGCTACTTCTTCGAGCATGAGGACAATGGAGGGACGCAAATCATTGTCATATTTCCCAACAACCAGGCAGCCGCTTCGACACTCAGCGTATGTCAGGTAAGGCTTAATTGTTGCAAGGGTACGCGATGAGATTTGGACTTATGAGACATTCTGACCATCTATTTATGCAGCAGTTTGGTGGGGTGTGTACAGAGAATAATCCACCGGATTCATCAGGCCTCTCCTACTCCCTTTCACTACATACCGGACTAGCTGCATACCACCCTTCTCCTGACCGTGGTGGCGGTAGGGGTGCTCTTCGCCGCACTCGCAAAAGCCTTCCTGACTCAGCCGTGCGTCGAAGATTTGCTGCTGATTTTAGTCATCAGGAAGGAAAGCGTGCTAGAGGTAAATTGAATGGTACGTTTTGAAGCAACGCCGCCAATCCGTACAATGTCTATTTGCTGGATTAAACGAAGGTAATGGGTCATTTCTATGTGCACTTTAGGGGGGCCTTTGCACAGTACAAAGAATCCTACTACCGTAACCACAACCGACCGTTCAGTTAACACAGATGACGCCGTTGGGGTGGACGGAACATCGCGGTTTCGCTTCCTTTCCTCCGCTGCCGCTCCCTTCTTCAAGGGCATCGTAAACGCTCTTAGCAATTCCCGAGCACCCCCCACTCTCCCCAACTCTGCCCCTCCTCCCCCACCCTCCAGTCCAGAGGAACTTGCCCATCGAATTGCTGCGGTCATTGGCGAGCCGCCAGATTTATCTGATCTTAATAACCCCGGTCCTGTTTTTGGTGCGCCCCTTGAAAGTCAAATTCCCAGTCCTGATTACCCGGTATGCCAAATTATTCGTTAAATTGTAGCTTCGCAGTGAAAGTGTGTATAAATCACTTTATTATGCAGAACGTTCCGCTCATCCTGCACGCTTTGGTGATGGCACTTGAACTCCATGGCTTGCATCACGTTGGGCTGTATCGCGCTCCGGGAAGGCAGAAGGAAATAAATCGGTTCGTTTGCCTCGCCAATTTGGTATGTGATGAGTTTTGTGTCTACCCTTTCCCATTTTAAGAATCTAAGAAATGAGTTTATCCCTTCTAGACATCCCTTGATCCTAATGTGATGCTTCATCTCGACACCTGGCGAGACATTAGAGCTTTGACTGGCGTGATTAAGATTTTCTTCCGTCGCCTCCCTGAGCCCATCTTTGATCCAGGTATAGCTATAGATGCATAAAGAAGTTGTCTTTGTAGTCTTGTGGGGACCACTGGCCTCTATCGTTCCAGAGAGTCCTGAGGAATACGATAAGGTTTCACTGGCTTATATGCTACTAGCCATTCTTCCCAAACTCGATAAGGTAACCAAGTCTTGAATGACACACAGTATTTTGTTGTTGTCTGTGGTAACGGACATAATTTTGTGATCTACCGTAGATCCGATCAGCATTTGTTCCATTGACTTCTACAAACACCTCCCATCGAGTTAATAATACCAAGTATGAAAAGGTGATGCCTACCTGGCCTTTTGCTACGCTGGATTTCCTTTTTGGCCACCTTCGTCGTTTGGTGGCTTTGGAAGAGGCAAACCAATGCTCCTTTGGATGCATCGCTATCTGTTTCGGGCCCACTCTCTTTCGTGGGGACTCCCCACTTCAGCCTAAATTTAACAAGGTTTGTCTCTTAGCGTTTCCAACCTGTTCAACTTATACAGTTTTACAGTCTGGAAGGTCAGTAAGTTGATATTTTCAGACCAAAGGACAGTCAGGAGTAGTAGGGTTGTTTTTATTATCCAGCTTCTTGAGGTCATGCTGCAACACTGGCCTTGGCTGGTAGCGGAGACCGCTAATGACCTCGATGATACGGATCACAGTAATTCATCGCGTCATCCCGATCTGGCGCAGACAGAAGCTTATGCGGAGCAGTTCTTCGACAACGGCACCGACTTTGGTGAGGAGTCTCAATTCCACTTCCGTCCTTTGGAAACCGTCAAAAGGGCAGCTTATTTTTCAAATGACTTAACAGAAGGTTTGGAATTCCCTTCTGTATTCCTTTTATTCCCCATTGGATTTTTTGTGCATTTATTGTGTCTTTGACTTTGTAGACGTTCTTACCGCGGTTGAGGATATTTTCACACGAGCCGGTATGTCTGTGGGGCCCATTTCCAGGAGTGAGTCTATGAAGAGCATTAATAAGAATTACGATGAGGACGGGAGCCTTTTGGACATAATAATGCGATCACTTTCTGCTTCGTCGGATTTCGATGATCAGAAGCTAGCATCCTCTCCAATTTTCGAGGGAGAGCACAATGCGATAATAGAGCAACAGCGTGGCTGTGATAAGTTAGATGAAGCTTCATCCTCCTCACCATCCATGCAACGAACAGACTTTTGAGCAACTCCTCTCTTCAAGCACGCACTGTTGATGTGTGCGTGCGGGGTGTGTATGTACATGGTTTTTTTTTCCTTGCTAGCTCTACTTTGATCGGTGATCGTTGTACATTACGGTTTGTATTATCCTGAGTGTATATGAGTGCATTGAACTTTGTCCGCCTGCTTCTTTCTCTTCGAATTTGGACTTAATCTCGTGCTGAGGTTGCAGGTCCCTATTGTGATGGGTGAATACCAAGATTAATGGTCGCACTCCCGACGAGAAATAAGTTGGAACAATGACTCTCTAATCCTCACTATCCTGAGTCGTTTTAACGACGGTTTTTTCGTCTGTCGACGTCCTTCCACGTGGGGGAGGGTAACATTTCACGCGGGATCACGTGTGTTGAGGCCACAAACGTATCGACGTGCCGTTTGTCGGGGCGACTTCTTTCAGTCTCGGTTACGTGATTGTTTGCATCCCACCCCTGCATCTTAATCCATCCACCTTTGGAATTGTCACGCCCTTGTTTGATTTAATTCACGTAGTCTATAATGTTGCCAATAATTTTATTAATCACGCAGAGGAATAATTTATTCCACAGCCATCCATATGTTTAATTTACAGCCTGCAATTCGAGAAGGCTTCATCGAACGTCCCTCTTCACGTAGTCTAATGAAGTCCACTGTAAAACTGTTTAACCCTGTCTCGATTACGCGGAGCATTTAGCGCTCGGCGTGGCCTCTCAGTCCGACTTGAGGCGCTAACCGTCACCACCATCACCACCAACTCTGTAGTGGTCGGGTGGGCTTGGCATTTGGGGACGAAAGATTAAGTAAGTTGGCAATTTCACTCAATTTCTCGCTTTATTTACTCAAAAAGAGTGTCATGAGACAAGGCATGCCCTTTAAGACTTTTAGTACTGAGTGGTTAAGCCACCCTTATCTGAGGCAAGGCCTAGATCCAATATTGCAATTAGGTCAGCTGACTCACTTTTTTCATTAATGATACACAGCAGATGAAAGCTGACAGATAGTGATAGGTGGCACATCAACTTGAGAATTGCGGTAATGGCGCGTGTGTACTGATCATGTCGCCAATCATAGCGGCTAGTGGTGCAAATGAATGTTGATGATCTATGCATTCTTTCGCATCGATTGTGAAAGATCTTGCTATTCATTTAAAAATCATTGGCACATTTGAGTAAAATGGAGGCGAGAGCTCCCCGATGGTTAGAACGTGATGCAAGAAGCTGCGCAGATGAAAGAGGAGGAGGAGGCGACACACGTGTTTTGATTGTCAGACCGAGGCGGAGAGATCGGGGTGGTGGGAGAGGCGGAGTGGAGCGATGACCTGAGGTCACATGCACAGCGCATTCACGCGTAAAATGAGATGCCGAACAGTTGAGGGTGTGTGGGTCCAACACACCAGCTGCAATTATGTAAACATGGAATTAATCCTGCTGATGAGGTGGTATCATCCTCGGCTGCATCGTTCCACATTTCGTTATCAACCTGCCTGAAGTCTGGGAAATGATGGCGCACATTTTTGGACGATTTCATCTGCATCGACTAAGGCTAGAAGGGGAAGTAATCACAGTGGAAATCAGTGGATCTGGCATGATCTTCTGCATGTTGACAATAGCGACAATTAAGGAGACAATCCTGGATTCCACGTTATCCATCGTTTGTGCTACATCGGACGTCTCCACACTTGCATTAGACAGCCAGACAAATTGCAGTCACTGATGGGACGACCTTTTGTCTTCCTGCTCACCGCTTCTTCTCAAATAGCTGCTGGCGACCGATGAAAACGTCCCCCTCGCGGGCCTTTCAACTTCGAGCAGTCATGTTTGCGACCAGTGTAGATGTGGTCCCAAACAAATTGGTTGGCGGACCCATTAGAAGAGGGCACTAGGTCACCCCACCTGACAACACTCGTCGAAAGGACCTAACTCTCACCCTCAAAAACTCCAACTTTGCGTAACATCCTCCCCCGTTTACTGTTAATCGCATTCAACATGCCCCAACAACACCATCGGTCGGGGTGGAAAATTTGCCACAGTTCCCTCCACGTAGTGCTCGCCCATCATCCCTGCTGATGCCGTCATTCGGACGCCGCACTAACTGCAGAACTGACAACAGCCGACACACGCCGCGTTCCAACCACTTTCAAATGCACAATGTCCACAATCTCACCGCACACAAACACGACACTTTTTGCACATTCACTCCATTCCACTCCACTCCACTCAACTCCACCTTACTCCGGACCGCATCTCCCACCACCACTTCCACGGCGACATTCCATTGTGAGTGAACCTCGCGCACTCCAATCATATGCCTTCCGTCACAGGCTGCAATATTGTGTACAGACTGAACAGGACGTTCAAACGTTCAAAACGACCTTATGCCTTATGCAAATGTGTATCGCACCCAGGCTAGGCTAACGGACTATGCAAATACGACTTCTCGCGACCACAGTGCAACCCACTCTCCACTCGCCACACCTCATCTACCCTCACACACGATACTACTAAACGGTGCTGATGAAGCCGTGTAAACAGAGTGGGTGGGGCGAATGCAGCACAGTCTCAATGCCTCCTCCATACACGACGGAGATGAGCCAGTTCAATCCTCGCAAACAGGTGATCGCGCACGCACACCTCCACACCGACTTCTCTCCTGACAACTTGCATAGCTGAACTGCCATTTCTTCAGGGAATCTGGCCAAGTGATAGGGTGGCCACTGGAGGAGGGGCACAACACCAGGAACAGCGCCATTCAGGACAGGGACAAGTGAAGTCAAAATCCGCCTGGAGCATCAAGAGGAGAGCAAAGTGCATTTATAATCTCTCCCTGCACTTCCTTCCTCGCCAACATTAGGGAAAGATTGCCGAAGAATATTGTCTCGCTGAGCGACGGTTAGGGAGGACCGGAAGCACCCAATGCTGTTTCGAGTGATTTAAAAAAAGAGGCCCGAAATCAGTAACAGTGAGCAGACGGAAATCCACCTCACCTCCTAATGGAAACGGATATGGTGACGGTAAACAGGAGAATGGTTAAATCCAGAGCATTGGTTAATGAACATGAAAATAACAAATTTATTCATGGTAATCAAATAGCAATTGATAAAAGTGATATGCGAATAATGATTTTAATCATGCGCAAGTGTCACCGAAGTGAGGGGAAGAATACGGGGTTGGAATGCATCATGGTGTCATACGAAATTGAGCTGACCGGCGAACGGAGTTTTATGGCCTTTAAAAATTTACCTAAAATGGAAAGTGGCATCATAGAAAGCACCCAGCCGGCGATTGGTAGTACACCACATGTGGGGTCTCACCTTTACAGAAAATCAAGATTCTTATCACAGTGAAGAGGCGGTTTGCGGTAAGAGGCGGGAGTTCCGGGATTTCCATTGCATGAGGTGCCATCGTCACCTCCATCCACGTCGTCACCTGGCGTTTCCGTTGCATCGATCTCATCCAAGGGGTACCCGCTTGTATCATCTACGGAGACACCCATGTCTTCCAGCATCTTCTGAAGCACAATTATCTGCTCCACCAAACAGTCATTCCTCGCGGACAACTGCGTCTGCTCGTTTCGGAGAACGCTGTTTTCCTACGATAAACAATGTCCACTACTAGAATTCTCTAGTAGCACCTAGCAACGATGCCAGCCGCTTGAGCGTGCAAGTAAGCACACACCAGAACAACAAAGTCAAGGCCATTTGCATTGGTAGCTGGAGCGGTGATGCACACAAACCTCTTATAACCGACTCATACGAAATAAGAGTGACAGGTTAAAAATATGCCTGAAGGAGCGGCAAGTGTATATGTCTCCTTACACTGCTAGAGGTAAACCGCAAAATAACAGTGACCATCGAGAAGAACTAGGAGTTGTGAGTGGGGGGGGGGGAAAAAAAAAGAAAAAGCGATGATAACCACCAAAACTGCAAAATCACCACTCTCAAGCACTAGAGATGACTTGGATAAAAAGTAAATAAACAATGATAATATGGAGATAAACCACAATAAGCCGGTCACAATTTGTAGAATACAGGAACAGGCGAGGAAAGGCAAGCATGCATAAAAGACTTGTACACGTGAATCGCTAATGAGGAGACCAGATGATTTACTAACCAAGACAAAGGAATTCGATCTTGTGAAAGGTTAATACTTCGTTAGCCACTTACATTTTCAGAGAGATTTAAAAAAGGAAGGCAAACCTAAGTATTTGCCTGTGCTATTCACCCAGACAAAAACGGGCGCAGTTGTACTTGAAGCAGAGTAACAAATGTGAGTCGACAGATGGTAATCCGACTCCAAACATTTCAACGTTCTGCATTGAATCGTCTGACATCTGCTATGAACCTGCCTCCTGCAAATCTTCCAAATAGTTTACCGCTATCAACGTAAACATGTCGAATGCTTAAAGACAAGGTAGGGTAATAGGCGAAATCTGGCTTGGGCGGAAGTGTATGAGGGTTGGCAGGAATCGAGAGGAATTTGAGATCCAAGTCTGGATAAATTTCGTGGACGGTGTTTACCAATACACAACTTTTAAATACCATATGCTTAAAAGTAATGGGTGCGATTTGAGAAGGCAAAAAACTTCATGCTCAACAACAATAAACGCGGTGACAATGCAATGTCACTTAGCCATACATCAAAGGAGATAAATGGCATGACGAAGAGACACGTGAGGTGCTCACTGAAAAGGGAAATTGCAAAGAAGAGCAAAAAAGGACGTGACGAAATTTGACCAAGTCATTGAAGGAAGCATATCGCACTTTGCCATCACCGCCGGGTAGCTTAAGCCACATTTGAATACAAATATATTAGTCAAATAACTAGTAGGAACAATTTATTTACCTCTCTGATTCGACTATTTTGATTCCTTAGGTCCATATTTACGTCACGAAGGTCATTTAACTGTTCAGAAAGAAGTTCAACCTGATACCTTAAACGCCAGTAAAAGAAATAAACCGAACCTCAGCATTGTATTCTTGTTCCGTAAAGCATCGTTCTCATCAGTTAAACTTTTCGTGAACTTTTCTTGGGAGCCCGTTAATTTAACGGTGACAATATCAGAAGACGCGTTGCTTTCTTTCGGAGAGCTGTCCGTGGGGAAATCCGAGTGAACCGATGTTGTGGTAGCGCGACGTTTGTCGGGCTTCCTTATTCGCTTCATAAAATTAAGTCGATTTGCAAAATTGGATGACTCACGCCCGGACTCTACTTTCGCATCCGCCTACAAATAAGTGAGTAAAGCTAAAAAAGTCAGGTTACCGCAACTCGATGGTTGACTTCAAATGAATTCATTTCTTTGTCTGCGAAGAAGAAAGAAATCCCAGCAGGTTGTGAGCAAATAAGTCGCCCATGAGAGGTCAGAGGCTAATAGGCTTCTTATAAAATAGTACGTTCTATTTATGAACAGGTTATGTAGTCTGTTAAGCGGCATATGTGGTGGTTTCTTAATCTCAGGCATGTAAGAACAGAAAGTTTATCATTTGCAAAAAAGGATGTAAACGAATCACGTGTACTAGCGTTATTTTTTACAGTAAGTCAAATTTTAATGCAAAGTTAAACCATTTAATAACATCAAAAAAGCAGACTTAAACTTAAAAAATATACGTGGTGCCCTAAAATTCCCTGAAGAGGAAAGAATTTTTAATCATGGAGCAGACATATTTCAAGCCTCGTTCCCAAAGCTCGCTTTGATCAACCTCCCACTTCAGTCATCCCAGATCGGTCAAAGGTGAATGAATGCACCTGCGAGACAATAATGTCTGTCATGGGATGTCCACGCAACAAAGTATGCTTGACCTTGCCACCGACCCTTCTTGGCAGTCCTACAGGATAAAAAATTCCACCCTCCTTGCAATCTGTATCATGTGAAGAGGTAATGTGCTGACCAGCTCACGACCTCACAGCTAGTTTTAGGGACCCTGGATCAAAAGCAGAGCTATGCAACAAAGGGCTGGACTTAATGTGATTTTGTGATTTCGGGCTTCGCATCGATTCCTCCTTGCAAAATTTTTTCTCGCAGCATTGCTGCTCAGTCATGTCTTGTTGGGTGTTGCCAGAGGTGAGAGGCGCCACTGACTTTACCGTTCACGGCATGTGGCCTTTCCTCAACGTCGTTTTCCGATGCCACCAATGTAGCCCACGGCCGCTTTCAACGAAAGGAGCAACATGGCAGGGACCGGGACCTTGTAAAGTGCACCAAAATAAAAAAAACAGTGTTCCCGGTATTTGCTACTTTCAACGCTTATGAGCACACCAGCCTGTGCAACATTGCAGCGACTCGGAAGGGACGATCCCTATCACATGGTCAAGACGCAGCAATGCGCAGAACGACAGTCCAACAACTTCATGTGGACGCACAGTGCTGGATGACCGGGAACTGAAGTCTCCATCCAATGTCTTTGTCGCTAACAGTACCTGAACAGATTCCCCGTTCCCACACAATCATGCCTTTGCAAAAGTTGGGAAGTACCTCCTCAAGTGAATCTGCAAATAGCCGACTTAATCTATCCCACTCAGGAAAACAATTCTCCGCCCAACACAAGCTCAGAAGAATAGAATGGTTAGTACCTTGGTATTGGACAATGTATTTACAAGCCAGTTGTCTGTACACTACCCCAAGGCTCTGGGGTGGGAAGAGGTAGAGAGAAGCTAGAGAATAACCAAATTAAATCTAACATTACAATATGGACAAAATCGACCGTTTATCTCCCTGCGCCATTGTGATGGGCGATCTGAAACAATAGGACCGAAATGGCGGTTTCAGAGGACCATCAATGTGACTGGTGACACAGCAATTAATACACCATTAAGACTAGTTGCTATCTGAACACATACCATCATGCCTCAGACCTTATCTATTGCAAGCACAAACAAACGAAATTCTTAAGCAGGTAGACGCTACAAAGACTGATGAAGTAGAGTGGAATGAACTAGCATAAACAAAACACTGGAACGAGTCTGCGGGAAGGATATACACAGACCTGGAGGCAGAACACTGCAGCGTCGACACGAGGGACATTCGTTGAAGCACGGGTCCACGCAAGGTATGAAGGTCGAGGCGCACCGCTCTACAGTGAAATCGGACAAGTACAATATGAGTTTCTTAATAACGATGAGTTGAGTGTGTTTTTAACTCACCAAATTTATGACCCCTTGAACAAGCGGCAACAAGAAGATCTGCGTTCACATGTGCAAATGAAATGAGTTAGAGGAATAACCAAACCAATGCGAGGAATCGGCTATTCAATATACTTCAGTGAGGAGAGCATTGAAGGCCTAGGACTAGGGTCTATCAACCTTCTCCCTGGCAGCGACGCTTCAAACCTAGTGCCAGTGATGAATAGGCACCAGGTTTGAAAGTTTCACCGTACATACAAAGGGAACAAGCATTGCGCCCGTGTGTTATGCAACTGCAAGGACTTGTGTAGGATAGGTAGGAAAAAGGATATCACTTCGGCAGACAGGACAAACTAGCAGCGCGGTAGGGTTGACATCGCTTAGGGTTCTTTCAAAGCGCCTGATGAGGAGCTTCTGTGCAACGCTCGTAACCGCCTCAGTGGCGCGATGCAGCATTGAGCACAGCGCCGGCACTCCACAATCATTTGCAGCGTCACTTTGTAGGAATCGTTGACAAAGAGCAGCAATCCGCAACACCAGAATGCAATCTGTAGAAGTGGACACAGGAAAAGTGCAAAGAAGGGAGGCGGATCAAAAAAGGAATAAAAGCCCTTCAACCAGAGGAGTAGGACACCTTGGGATTGCCTTTGCACCTCAGTTTTGAGGAAGAGCCGGTAGCACTGATCGATTTGTCGGAGGGCCAAAATCTTGTCCAAACGGTCAATCTGTGTCTGCAACGCTTGCTGAAACCGCAGCATACAGTATTGTATACGATTTTCAAAGCACAAAACTCTCGGCGGTGATAAAAAAAGCTTACTTTCATATCTGTTGGGATGTTAGATTCCTCCACAAGGAGCATCGCGATAGCTCTGTTAGGGGTAATCAGGGGGAATATTGCATTCAACGTGAGAAATAGCGCGGAAATGCTAAGTCTGGACTACCTTTGAAATTGAAGTTTGTGGAGCTCCAACTTTGAGCAGTCTACCTTGGTGTCGAAAAAGGCACGCCTAGAAAAGGTCAGTAGTTTTTGTGACCACGTCTCCAGGTCCATGTCTACACTGGAGCACGCCAAAGAGACGGACTTTTTGTACTCGGCGGAGAGCAGAAGGCGTGTCACCTGGTAGAGACAATCCACATTCCGCCTCATCGGTGCAGACAATCCATCAATCAAGTCGACGACTTCCGAATTCGACAACAGTGCCATAAAAACCAGCTAAATAAAGGGGTAAATATTGCGGCTAGATAAAGGTGGAATGATGGGGATTCAGACTGATTGATGCTAAGCGGTGTATACGCGTTACTTAACGGATAAAGACAATGAAACTCACATTTGACGTGATGTTGCAAAATGCCGGAGCCACAGTGCTACGAGAATAGAAAGAAATTTTCGAGTACAAAATCACGCCTATAGGACTTTGAGTTGATTCGATTAACAAGAGACTTTTAAAGAATAGTAGGGCAGGAGAAAAAACTCACGACTCTACAAATGCGGCGTAGACTCCATTGTGGGTAAGATGTAATCCTCCAAAAAATCGGTGAAAATTCTTACCGCCCAGCGCAGACGCCTTATTAAGAATGGTCAGGTCGTAATTTTCTAAAATGGGTGAAAATGTGTAATGACATGCCTGCCGTCAGATGAGGAGACAAACAGAGCAATTGTGCTTCGTACATACTTACTGTTTAACTGAGTGGGTACGGCAGCCTTCGCTATGATACCATCTTGGGACGAGAGATACACACAATTGTTGAAAAAGCGAACACCTGGGAAGCCAGCGCAAGTTGGTGGAATGGAAAGAATTTGCATGTAATTAGAGAAGACGAATTGCCATGACAGACGACCACCAAAGCATGGAAAACTATCTTCATTCAATAATTTTGAGAGATTTTGTGGCCAAACCTCGAAAAAGTACCCATTAGAGCACAAAACTTAGTAAGGAACATAGTGAAGGACTCACCAGAAATGGCCTTCAAGATGGCATCATCGGAAAGGCAGACAAGAAGTCGAACAGTGGTGTGGTTTATAATTTTGGCAAGAAGAACTCGAGTTCCATAGGCGATTGCCAAGACATCACCGCTGTAGGCGGCATCACTCACAGGTATGAAGCCGCTTGAACAAGGGCAGAGCTCAGACTCGTTCAGCTAAAACAAAAGATGAAGAATCGCCTTCTAGCCGATTGATGGAAAAAAGTGATGCATAAGTGATCAACAGTTTCCGCGATCTGCAGTCTGAACAATCAGTCCCATGTCCATAGGATTTGAATGTAAAGACATGGTGCTACCTTGATAGCAGGCTAGACCAAGGTAATCATACCCGCTTGACAGAAATGACACCCAGCTGTTTAGCGTAGGCTTGATAGGTCGCGCAGATAATCCGGCTGTCTGCGAAGGCGATGACAAGCAAAGCTGAAGTGTGCAAAGAAGCCATGTTTTACAAATTCACAGGGATACTCGAAGGTGAATGCACTTGATTTCAACACATAGAATATCCTTAGAGATGGACTGAATCAAAGGAAAACGAACCTAGCTAACTCATTTGCACTGATTGCTACGCAGTTAAAGGTCGAAACCGGTAAATAGGATTAATTTTCGTCAAGCAAACTTGGCTATAAATAGTTGAATTGCATTCACTCACCATGTTCCCCACTAATATCAATAATTTTGATGAAATTGGGCCTTGTGCGGAGGTTTGGAGGATCAAATTTGACTGCGTAGGTGCGGTCGAGCGCCGAAAGCCGAATGCTGTGTCTGAGAGTGAAATTCGTGAACAATGAGCGAAGAAAAATTCGACACGGTTTTTTGGGTGAGATAGCAACCCGAATTAATTTGACTGAATTGGCGGATGAGCGGAGCTGCATAGCATAGCTTAAAGGATTAAGGGACATACTGCTGTCATGAATACAGGTGAATGAAATAACATTAAAGTCATATCGTCAGATAAATCCATACAAGACGTTAGAAGCACTTACTCATTAACCACTGGGATGGAGACGTCCCAAAAGGAAATAGTACCCGACTTGTGAAGTGCTGTCAAAAGACAATTGCTGTGAGTTAGCCTTTGTCCTGAACGTCGAAATCTCCGAGACCATGTGGAAACCATGAATGAGGATTCAGCGATAGAGGAAAAAAATTCAGTTATCGTTTGACATTCAAGTGATGCCATAGACAAGCCTGCGGAATGATTCCCATTGAATTGTTCACTGTCAGAAAGGTCAAGTAACCCATGCAGATCATCAGCAAGAATGCGGAGGCCTTGTGATCTCCAAAAGGCGTTCCAGAGATTGGAGAGGTTGGCCACACACATCCACCTGTCCGAATCACGAGAGCAGACTAGAAGCTGACAACTGCCTGTTACGCAACTGAACACAGCTCTGAAAATAAGACAAGTCCCCAAACATGTGCAAAGGTTGGAGATTAGAAACCTGATACGAATATAAATTTTGAGCTTCAAATTACCGCGACATTTTATCAACTCCAGGAGGAGACCAGTCGGCATTCCTGAAAGCGAAAGACAGGAAGTCTTTTGATTCTAAAATTTTTGTTGACATAGCAATAGCAGAACGTTCACAATGGGTCAGCGCGTAGCGTGCGACATCGCGGGAGCAATGGACATTGCTGGGAACAAAAGTGATGGGGAAATTCGACTGATTATTCTGGGGAGGTGTAAAAAACTTCATCCGATTTCCCACAGGGGCAGCAGTATTTGTCTGCATTTCGTAAGACAATTTAAGGTTTGGACTCTAAAAAAGAAGTTCTTCTATGAGCGTTCTTTAAAATTAACAAAGCAGGTTCCTTTAAAGCCTGACATCTCATTTGATTTTATGTATTTCATATATCTATCGGTATAGCACAACCCAGCCTCTAAAGATGTCGTACAGACCCGCGACCCCACACTCCAGGAAGTTAAGGCTTCATTCCTTCAGTATGTTAAATCAATGAAAAAAGTCCCAAAAACAAAGCAAAAAGTTCACATTAAGGATGAGCAAAACATACGAATATGCCGATAGAATCCTTGAAAACAATGAGATATTCATTGTCGTCCGAGACGACGAATTTCCCTATGGGAACTTTTCGAGAAGGCAGTGCCAGCTTAATGCTATCGTATTTTCCAGACATTGGAAGCTAAAGGCAAAGCGGAAATCGCAATGAATGCCACAGAACAAGATTAGAAAACTAGAAGAAAAATTTGAGCAAAACAACAAGTAGGTGCTCAATAACTATTAACAATTTTCGGTATTGAAGCTGAAGCATGGGAACGTACTCGACATCACCAAATCGACAAAATTAAGGGTTAAAAAGAACAAATTTAAGCAACTATGCGGATGGAACGACAGTAAACGAAGACTCAGCGTGCAAGACATAGAGCATTTTAAGCATACACATCAGGTCTACACCACCTCAAACCAGAAAAACCAAATAAAAAGGTAAGTAAGCGAAACGAATTGCAAAAAAAGTCCAAAAAAACAACCCGGGTATGATGTACCGAAACAAAATCTGAAGCAGGCCAAAACGCTACCAGAATGGTTTGAGCGCACTAAATCCAGCAAAGCAACACAGAGAACTATGTAAAAACAACTCAAATTTATGAAATTTTCAAATAAAAAGTAGCATTTGCAGCCAAAAGTCCATCCACAAATTATTTACTACAACCTAGATTGGTTTGGAAAAATACATCTCAAGCATACCCAAAGATGAAGCAAAGTAAGTCCGCATAGAACAGCCCGTTACCGACACACAACAAGACCGAATCCAGCAAATGAGAGGTCACAGTGCAGACGCTGTACATGGATCGAAAAGCGCTCGTAAAAAGAGCGAACGAAGCAGCAATCGTCTGGAGCACAATAGGACTTTTATAAAAATCAAGAAATTAGGACCATATTTTTGCAACCTTTTAAAACTCGTTAGGGTAAGTTAACACATTACAGCCTTGTTTACTATACGAATGTAAATTTTAGTGCACCAGGACTCGGCACATAAAAAATTGTGTGAATCCGCTGCATTTACACCAAAAGTTCTTTTGGCAAACAAGAAACCAGTAAAACCAAGCAATTAACGGTTGTGCTTGCTAAACGCACGTGTCCTGCTATTCTCTCTTCTAAGAATTACTATTTTTACAAATACACGTGTTTGTAGATGTATAACGCGTCACCCTAGTTAAGAATAAACGTGTTACTCTTCCGCGACTTTTCAAATCTTTAACAAAGGCACACCTTACTACTCTTTATCGAAAGCTTTAGAACGTAGAATTAATAATGCCCTTTGCAGTTGGTTTATGCAATCATCAAAGAGTGGCTTTATTACATTTTAGTTACTCTTTTTTCGAACCAGTTAATCCAAATCTGAATGCTCTAAATTAAGTTGGTTAGAAATTTTTGCGCTTGCGCTATCATATTGGTAACATACGTTAGGCACATACTTCGATCGCATCGGTTTGGACGTCACCTTTCCGACTGGACATTTTCGAATTGGGTTTCGCAAAGTGCGTGCGCTTGCCGTTGGGGCTTAATGTTTGCTGATAGCAGGTCCTTAGGTTCTTGGCGAAATTTGTATCTCTGCCCTTAATGCGATTTCTCGCGCCTCTTTTTATGTGGTCTAGCACGTTCACGAAACCACTTCTGCTTTTACGATGCTTTTCTGGGGAAATTTACCTGCGTATAATGATCACCACCCATATGACATTGATAGTAGTGCATAGAAAATTTTCGCAGGCTCGGATTTGTCTGGGAGCTATTTCATCACTGTGTGTCAGGTCTGCGTAAACAAATGTTTACGTGGGATTTTGACGCACAAAATTCTGCCTTTTTCCTATCTTGTTGACTCACTCAGGTGAAGACATGTGTTTTATAACTGCCTCTTCATAGATATGGTAGTAGGCACTAAATTTGGGGTGTTTCACTTTTGTGATTCCTAGATACGTGTTTTTTGACCTACGCGTGTTGTGACCCGATTTTTGACCCTTTTATTATGATGTGCATCGTCGGCATGAGTTCTTATTAGTGTGTTTGGTGATCCTTTGAATTAAAATATTTCCTGTGAGCCATACGCACATTAACCATCAGTGATGAACAAGTTCGCCTAGACTATAGATAGTGAGCGGAGCAGCATTTTTAGACCCATTTTTATATGAGTATGTTAAATGAACTTTTTCATTTTTGAACTCATTATTCTCGCATACGTGGAGGTTGTTTAATAATTGAACGGTCATCCTTTTCACATCCAATTTATCCTCAGCAGGTGATATAAGCTTGTTATTTTGGTAATCTGAACATTAATAAGTAATATTCTGCTATCCGACTTGTCTGCTTCCAATTGAACATAGCACTAAATTTCTTCATTGCATTTGTCAATGGTGCATGGAAGTGCGGTGAAGTATTTGTCTTTAAACTAATAAGTCTGCGTCTTTATGCATCCTTTTCACAGTGGAAACCATGGAAGCAAAAAAGACTGCTAATGGTGGGATGCTAGCGCCGTCTTCAAATACGAGCAACCATCTGGCTCAACCGAAGTTACCGGTGCCTCGATTCGTTTTCCGGTTAATGTTGATCGGAGGGTGATTTCTGCGTGTTTCTATAATGGTTTGCCTCTTATATTAGAACCCGTTAGTGCGATGGCTGAACCTCTTATAGTCGCTCCTGGTATTTTAGTCATTATTGCTTCAGGCTTGGAAAAGTTCTTTGCAGAATATTGTCCACTGCAATGTTGCTACTCAATTTACTTCTCTAACCATGAGAAGGCTAGTGCTTCCTATTTCGTGTTTAAGCTTTTCAACGTTCATTCTTGTAAATAAACGTGAGTTTACAAAAGTTTTCTTTGGTTACGTTTTGAGAATTTTGAAAGTATTTTGGTAAATAATTAAAACTTACCATAAATTGGGCACAATATTTTGTACTTTGGATAAGTTGTTCGGGAAATTGAAGAGGTGATCGCAGTCTGGTTTCATTTTCCACTTTACCCTTTAAGGGTCTTACTCTATTCATCGTACACCATCCTGGTCCATCTTTGTGAAAACGACGGTCGCGTTCCTTTCAACAATGCGGCTGCTGTCCTTGTCATTGAAGTTTTAAAGGTCAGCTCCACAAGTATATGTACGTCCTAACGTGGCAAATATGTCATCTTCCATCGCTAAGTCTTTCTTCACCACTCACCGTTCTGCTTAATGTAGGTTGAGGAAATTGCTGTATTGCTTACGGTAGAATTAGTGTTTTAAGCTTTCTTTTTAATGTCTATTAAGTAGACTACTCAGGTTGCTAGCTTCGGAAACCATGCCATTGATAGAAAGGATAGAAATCACCTTCAAGCACTTCTTGATGTAGAAGCGACCCTTTCGATTTGGTCCCACGTTAATTTTTACGTTCGGTTTTCTCTCGCATTAGCCACAACCTTGGAAGAACATCTCCTGCATTGCAAATAACATTCGCTTGTGATTTTGTAGTTTTTTCTCTCCGTTGGGATGTTTTTGATGGAAGTGAGGCGCGAACAGCGGCGATCACTGACCTCGGTGACTCACTACCTGCCTTTCTTAAGGTCACGTCTTCGCAAAGAGTTTTCAGCGGAGGACGATGTCAACGCTAACATCTCTGTCAGAGTTAAAAGTCACCTTTGGATCGCTGCCCCCTTCGCTGTTCCCGCCATCCTCTATGCCGTGACCAACAACATTGCCTTTTTCATCCAGATGGAAATGGACCCAGCTACCTACCAAGTATATTTCTAGGCTGCCTTCAATTAAGTAACTGTTGTCACTAGCATGTCCCAGCTGAGGAGGCTGAATGTACGCCGGCAATCCGGCGTTATCACGGCAAAAGTTGCACTTTGGCTGCCATCTAGTCCGACGCACGAATTCTTCTCCTTTATCTGTTTAAAATATTCTCCCATTTCCGAAGTTAAACCAATTCTGGTTTCGGCTAAACTTTCCCGTGGGTGCCCTCCTTTTTGCTTTTAAAACTGTTTTATTGCACCTTTTATTTGCCCAATGCAGGTTCTTGGAAATTTCAAGATTCTCAGTACGGCTATCCTCTTTCGACTCATAATACGAAGGTTTGTGCACAGCTCTCTTTTTACTCAATTTTGATAATTAGTATATTCTTATTTATCAGCGTTATAAGCACCGAAATCACTGACGAAACCGTTAAAAATGCTTTTTTTTCTCCTTACGTCATTAAATGTGTCGCAGTACGCTTCTATTTAGAACATTTCAACATGAGATTGGTGCGAGTTGGCACAGTTACCACCTTCACTTGAATTTGCAGGCAACAGGTTGCGCACTACCTGGTAGATGAACAATTTTATGAAAGTTGAAACAATACCGAATGTTGTAAAATGGGCAAAAGGAGCTAAAAAATAACTTGGGGCACATATTTGCGTTTGATCTTAATATTTTAGACCGATATCTCTCCGACAGTGGTTTTCGTTGTTTCTTCTGCTCGTGGCGGGCATCGTCAATGGGTACGCGATCGGTTAACCAGAGAACTGTGTAGAAAGGGTGTGGTTATTGTAACCCTAGCATCCCCAGTCTGTGCACCACTTTTTGATCCGCCCACGATCCACCGCTGTCACTTGGGCACGCGATGCGAGTGGGTTATGAAAAGTTTCTGTAGTTTTTTTGCCCTCCATGACCGGTTCACTGGACACAGAGTGGGTGAGGCCACTGGCACCTTCCATTTGGCAGCAGCTCTAATGACAGTAAATGCAACTTGGCACAGACTCGCCGCGTTAAACACGTTCGGCACGTCGTCATCACTCCTTGTCTTCTCTTAAACAGCATGGCGAATTATGACGTGTCCACTACCAACTCCTCCAGTGTGCTCCACATCACTTTCAAGGGCATCATAATGATAAGCATTTACTGTACGGTCTCTGGTTTCGCCAGCGTCTATACTGAGTATGTGCTCAAGAAGCGTGTCCGTGTGAGTTTACCTTACGGATGTTTGATACTTACTAGCTAGCAGGGATGTATCCATATTCGCGCCCTGTTATTACTTTTAGATGAGCTTAAACGTTCAAAATGCGACTCTGTACGTATTTGGCATCATAACCAACGGCCTTCTCTACGTCTTTCAGGAGGCCATTGTTACGGGTGAGTTTTTGTTAACTAAATCGAGTGCTCGGAAGCATTTGGGGCTTCGGGATCTTTCAGTTGCATTCCTGGAGTCTCCCCTATGCGGACGAAAAAGTACTTGCGTTGGCTTAGCTAAGATCGCCTTGCAATTTGGAATGCCCTAAAACACCGGTAAAACTTATGGGTGAGTGGTGTGTAACAGCTGCTTGAAGTTTCGGTGGGAAAGTCTCCTTGATGATAGAGCGTACTTGGTGAGGGCATAGATTGGTAGACGATCGCCTCTTCTGGGTGCGATACACCCACCCAGCGTCAGAGTCTGACTGTACTCACAAAGCGTGTGAACGGTTCCTTTGTGTGTCATCCCCGAGCCTCTAGGCTGTGACTGAGAGTGCCACAGTCAGTCAGTTAATGCAGTTCCCTTTTTTGAAGGCAGCTTCGATATGTTTCAAGGATTTTCGATTTACACGTGGATCTTGGTTGTGACGCAGGCAATTAGTGGCATTTTCATAGGCTTCGTGATGAAGTACGCTAGCAGCATTCTTCGCCTTTTCATAATATCCTCGGCGATGATCGTGACAACGGTGCTTTCAGTACTCATTTTTGGCCTTGTGCTCAAGACGAGTTTTCTCTTCTCTGCTGGACTTGTTGTCTGTGCTTTGATACTCTACCACTATTGACTCTTTCCTTTGTTGCTGTTGACTGCTTTTATTACCATTGGTATATGCAATGTGCTTTTTTATAATAAAAGGAGTCTTTATAATGTGTGATTTCTGGTTGAGTGATTCAACCTTGGTGAAGATATTGCAGGTCGGATTAAGCAGCCAAGTTACGTATCTGCCCCGGTGTGGGTGGAACCTTGCAAGTATTCCGATCTGTGCTGAAATACTCACACAGTTGTTGCGTTAGCTCTGTACGCAAAAAATTGCATTGATCTAAAAGTAGACGCAGATTTTTTTTTCACACAAGCATAGCCTTAGAATAGTAGCGTAGCGTCACCACCCTGGAGTCTAGGGGTGCACACTAATTGAATGTGTAGCGGTGTGCGATTTTTGTGAAGACGAGAGAAAGCATCATGCGCTGTCAGGGTGTGTATTTGCGAGGCACTGCAGGGCCTGAGGCCAACTGGCATGGCCCGGAGGCCAGGTCGACTGGTAAATCTGCAATGACAAAGGGCCTCAGTGGCTTTTTACCAGAACCTAGAGTTGAACAAACAATTAAGGCGACACAGATATCGTGCACGCCCTGCGAAGCTACCTCTCCCTATGGTGCCTAAAATCCACCATTTTGGTAGGCACCAGAATTGCCAGCTCTCTGTTGCTAAACCGTTGAAGTTGGGTTGGATGTTGGATCTTGCTGAAACACCAGACTAACACTGGACAATTCTTATTGTATGGCTTGAGGGCAGCATTGATGAAAATTGTCGAGAAGAGAATGGAGAGTTGCCATGATGACGTTACTATGGCCGATTTTTCTCCACCAAAGAGGGAGCGATGCAAATTGAAACTTGGGACTCGTTTATACTATTAGAGTTGGGTAATTTGATGATGACTAGAAAAGATGCATTCTCAAAATCACTGCACTTGCTTGGAAAGGTTGTAAAAAGTTATGCCCTAGACAATGCAATAAACAGGTTTCATGCTTATGTGGGGAAGGAGTAATAAACGAGAATCAGTTCCCAAATGTCTCCTCGGATTTCGACTCTAAAATATTCTCTACAAGTTTCTTAAATTTGTAATTGTAATAGATTTTTATTAACCAAACTAATAAGGTCATATGCGATGGAAGATGCACTGCTTTGATTAAGGTGTCTAGAACCCGTCTCGTATGAAACTAACTAAGCCATCAGTCGATCATCGAAAGGTAGAACTTCATTATTAAAATAAGGGATTGCTGGAGGTTTATCAGACTACGAAGGCATGCATGACACAGAAGCGTGGGCGTGCATATGTGATGATAAGCCTAGAAGAAAACACGACCCATTGCACAACTTGACGAAAGGATGAGGTAATCACCAAGTGAGTATAAAAGTGGCGCAAACGCGACACATGAATTAACTCGAACCAGCTCAAGGAGCAAGTCAATCAATGTTTGTGCCTGCTTTCATTCTCCACATTCTTGAAGAAGAGCCTGACCCCAAATTCAGTGAGAACATCGATGTGGAAGTGGAGAGCGTCACCGAAGCTGAGGCTGCATAACTAGTATCAATATACAAGGCCTGGACGACAAATGCCAACACCGAATCGTGAGAGGGGAAATCATAACAAGGTGCAACCGAAACAGCCCATCTACTTATTTTCCACTCGCAATTACCAGCCGATTTGTGAGACTATCAATTTTGTACGACTTTCTTGCTGCAGAATTGAAAACGCGACACAGTTGTGACACGTTTCGCTATTGTGTTTTAACACGTCGTTTTTTTGATACGTTGTTTGGATTCGATGCATAATAAACGCCTTTGTACCCACTCTTATTGACGCTGTTTTCAATTTTGCTAGTATTAGATTTGTAAGCGAACAATTTGGCGTATCACCATGCCGCAGGTAACAAAAGGTTAGTAAAACACAAAAACCCACAAAGTTTTATTTACATGTCTAACACAAGATTGAAGACACCTTCCTGGATCATTTAGCAAAGCATAATAATGTTTAGAGTTCTAAGCACCATTTCTGGGTACAGCTAGGGGGGTTGATGTCCACTATGTGGTGGGGTGAATATTTTAATGACATTTTGAGCTTTAAGATGTACTAGTTCTACATACCTATAGTTCGTAAAAAAATACTAGAAGTGCGCGGCCAGGTAAAGAGCAAGTTAGCAGGTGCCGCGCAAAATTGATATGGTTGCCTACCTTAAGCAGCATTCTAATTCTGCCCGCTTATCCAGTGTGCATGGATAAGTTTTGAGATCCTTTAGTTTGGAAAAGAAACATTTCCATTGCATTTTTTTAAGCACCTGTTACCCCTAATAAGTCGCATACATTTGCCTAAGCTTCTTCCACCACTTTTCTTGGACTTCAAAAGTCGCAAAATATTTACTGTGGCGCATTAGCTAGGAAAATCTTATGAAGTAACCGGCAAATCAAGCTAGCATTGGAATTTTATCTTTTCGCATGCACTGGCCTGAAGAATTACTCTAGTTAATTATCCGCCGGCCAGGTAAGCTTTACTACATGCATGTGGCTGCATCTGTTCATTGCGTATTTGTTCCAGGCAATACAGCGGCATGGATCCCTAAGTGATTTTAAACGACTGCTAAGGATGCAGTTCTACTTAAATTGTTTGGACACTCTATCATGAAATCACAAGCTATCGCTATTACAGAGCCTGTCCTGGGTCCATTTGCAAGAAGGTCGCACCTGGACTGGTCTTTTTGCATATTTGCCTGTCACAATTATCCACGCATATGATAGCCTCAATAGTAAGAACGCTTGATTTCACAAGCTTATCGTAGGAGTTTCGCAAAGCTCTGGTAAAATCTACACACTCGCATGGGCGAATTGGCGTATGGCATACAGTTGGCAATGCGAAACCACTTCACTTCTGAAACGATGATTTATTCGACTCTCGTTGTCAAGTGTTAGATAACTAAATTCGAAATTGGGTGGTGCAACTTTGAAGTAAATAGTACATTGCATATACGGAATTGATGCAGTTCTAACGGCTGTCAGAGGAGCAAAAAACAATGTCAAAGATGGGCCTCTTGAAGCGAATACTCCTTGCTTACTGCAGGATATTAGTTAATAAAAACGGCTACAAGATTGTTAACAAATGACGCCATTTAATCACAAGTGGGGACATTAAGGCACCATAACACTAAATCTACAAGGTTGAGCATAAAACCTGCAAAAATTAATTATGTGACTGACCTGAAGTGGGCAGAACTTTTATTTACTTGATTTCAAACTGAATCCCACTATCTCAGTATTTATTCGAGGATCCGATTTTTATCTACAGAGCTGTGCACCAAGTTTCAAGAAACGTAAGGACTAGTTAGTGAGTATAAATTCAAACCTTCTCCCACTTCTGTAGGTAAACTGATTATAATGGATTCCAGGACCTCTAGACTTCTCCAGAGGTGAAAAAGGACACAACATGCGGGCTGACTGTTCATTGCCAACGTACAGAAGGACTTGAGGTGAATGGCATGGCCCGGAGGTCAGAATGCCCGGCTGAAGTTCAGCTGATGAGTCATCAGTAGCCCGTACCTGGCCTAAGAGCTAAACAGACAACGTATTTCATAGCCCCTCTCCTCTTTCAAGCGTAGTTCACGGTTCTCTTCTCGGTAAATTACTCATGTCAGCCATCACGTAACAAATGCTGTATAATGACTTCACCAGGCAACCATGTCAGTCATTGCATCTTCATGCAACGCCACTGTTCCACCTCGGCGATTCCGTCCTTTATAGCAGCTGTATTGGTGTGAAGAGAGGATTGGCTGCCCTCACACCTTTTCACCGCTGATCGTTGGACCACTGTCCTAAGGGCAGAATCATGTGACGAAGTATGGGATTAAAGAAATATTTCCGTAGAAGCATGTCTTCGTTTCTGTTTATCCCTGCCGCGTGGCTCTCACCTTGGAGTTGCCCAGCTGGAGCTGTATTATCTCCAACCAACAGAGGGATGAAGTAAAGGTTGATAGTTCATCTTCTCGGTACTTTATACAGATACAGATCCGCAACGAAATCTTTCAAATAATTTACCTGAAGCTTCGCTTCGGCTGATAATAGGTGGTAAAGATGCCTACGGTAGGCGCCATTTTTATCACCTACTAGTAGAAATTGAGGCAGTTGGTCTTTGAGATAAGGCCCACTCTCCACCGCCACCGATGTAGCTCCATGAGACTTGCTTGAAGATAAAAGAAGACAAAATGCTTGGGCAGCATGTGCATTCTCAACTTGCATAAGGTCACCATATTGGTTTGTTTTCCGAATGTCAATTAAATTGAGCATTTCTCGCAATCATTTAAAATTATGCCTTAAAAATGTGCCATAACAGGATGCACCATAAAAATATAGTGATTCGCGCTCTAAAGAGGAGAGGATAATTTGAGTTCCTCACAGACTATGCGGTTTCGATTTGGTGATTGGCGTTTTACCCACAAAACAGCTACCGTTAATGGTAGTGGTTTATACCGAATTCAAAATAGACCCATAATTTTAGAGGATACTTGATCGACTAGAGGTTGTCAATAGCAGGTAGGAAAAAAAGTGATTTATTCGACTGGTTACAGTCTCTGGTCCTTTTCCACATTAAGGCTAAGAAAGGCACGGTGAACTGAATCATTAAAAATCCGCTCTAAACTCAAAGCTTGATGTCGGCAATGATTCGGAGAGGGTAAATTACTGAAAGAGTGACCACACAATGGAATTCTAAAACTATAACAAATTTAGGAACGCAAAACTGCAATTGCAATCATGCGCTCTACTGTCAGTTTATGCTGCAGTCACTTTGAGTTGCTATATTGCTCCTGCTGCGTGGACTGGACTTAGGGCCAATGCAGCAGCCTCAATTACTTTCATTTCAAGGGAGATGCATATTCCACCCAAGCATTGAGTACCCATTCGTCTTCAAGAAAGTCTAGGGCCGCCATAGCGAACACATGGCATGTGGGTCTGTTTGACTGCACATGTAATACATTTTTTTGATCGAAATGCCGGTTTCGGTCACTTGGGTGGCCATCTTGTACAGGCCGGTTGGACGGCCCTTGGGCCGTGCCAACAGCCCCCAAGCCCTCTGGTTCTAGAATACATATATTCTGCCCTAGTAATATGCCTTCTTTTACCTTAAAGGGAGCCTCGGGACGCTACATTGGTGGCAGCGGAAAGCGGACCCGACTCTGATGGATTTTATCCTGCTCCATGCCGCTTCTGGCAAACTTTGGCGGTGTGAAAAAAGTGCATGTGCTATGGATGGGAGAACCCCTGGTATCTCGTAACAGAAGGACTGAGATCGACGTCCAGCTTCGGCACCTCCCTCTCCCTCGTGTTCTGCAAGGAAGCCATCAACAACTGAAGCGACACTAGTCGTGAATTACAAGTAAAGTGCAACTGCCGAGAAGGATCAGTGACGTTGCGGTCAAGCATCCTCTGTAACCTCTCTCTCTCCTGTTCTCAGATGTAGAATGTGCAGGACGCCATTCGATAGCATCGTTTTATGCTTTGTACACTTGGATCACGTGCATCCCGTTCCTATGAGGCCCGATCGCCCCATTCGCTCAGGGTTCTACGATATCCTTGCGCTTCTTCTACGACACCAGAGAAGCCTGGAATCACAACTTGTGTTGTGTGTGTCTCCATTCGTCCAAAAACTTGGATTCGTGCCCCCATCTTTCATTTGGCCGCATTATCGTGGGAGAGGAGGACTAAGATATGCGCATTTGCTGCACCGAGTGCTACGCAGAATTGACGGCACTACAAGAAGACATGCGCTCGAATCTCGATGGCTTGCACGGATAGCTCGTGGGTTGATCTCGCAGCACTGATTACGTTGTGATGGCTGACACGGGAGGCTGGCCAAGGGGAGCGTCGGAGACGACGCTCGAAAGAAGAGAGGGGCTGTGTAATACTTGGTTTGTTCGAACTGCCGGCTTCGGTCGCTTGGGTGGCCATATTTTACTAGCTGGTTGGCCGGTCTATGTGCCATGCCAACAGCCCCCAAGCCCTCTGTTTCCAGAATATATATTCTGCCCTGATACTATGCCTTCTTTTACCTTGAAGGGAGTCTCGGGACGCTACAGCACAGATGCGTACAGGACCCTTCAAAATCTGTATTTTATGGTAGAGATTGCAGTGCGGTCTTCCAGCCATGATGGATTATCTGAAAAGAGGGCGAATGAATAATGTAGTTGTAAAGCGAAAAACGCAAATTGGACACATGTGAGGGGAGGTTCGTGGCTGTTTCTGTTAGCCAATATTTAACTATAAGTTATAATTATAATTTAATCGTGTTGCGCACATTATTGTTCAAAACTTAACCACAATTAACTATCACGCTATAACATACAAGAAACCAAAAAGGATTGAAACCAACACCTTCGTAAAATCCTAATGATATATATGCAAATAGTTTGTTTGACTGCTTTTCTATAAGGTCAGAACAGAATATCCAATGTCGATTTTCGAACACTGATTGTGGGCGTTTTTTATTCCTTGGTTGTTGCAGCTTATAAATATGCTTCTAAAATCTTGTTTGGGTCTTGGTGCTTCAGAGATGTGCTTATTTGTCATGCTTTTGTTTCGACGATCTATTATCCTCCCATCCATTTTTCAACATCCACATGTATTGTACGACCGTTTAAGCAATAGCGTATTCACTCCCAATTGGTTTGAGTTAATTAATTGTAAAAATTGGTTGTATATCGATGTCTTGAATCTCACTATGTGCTCTAATCCTAGTCACAAAGGTGTTTTGCTAGCCTAGGCAACATTTGTTGATTGCTTTCATAATTGTTGTATGCATGCATACAATATATTTTTTGGTAATTTCAGCATAGTCTTATGTCTTGCAACACCACTTGCCGGTCAAAAGTAGCAGACACCTCGAAATATGTCGGGAAACAGGTCGCGCGTGCTAAACCTCTTTCATCAAATTCATCACGGTCATCTTCAGGAGTTTCGTTTGAAGACACAGTTTCAGACATCTCGCATTTCACGAACAACTTGAAGAAATATCCAGGTATCATTGTGACTTCGTACTTTTTAACAAGTCTTTCCACTTTTGCTTGCTTACTGACTTGACGCTATCTTGTCATGTGTTGCTTTTAGATTGTCTACAAAGTCCAGTTCTTTGCATATTGTGGTTCTCGCAATGGAGGTGAATTAGGGTCTTTGCAGAGGTTCTTTGCGAGGTTCTGCTGATATAGTTTATCCCAGTTGCGTTTAACCGCTGATCATACACGCCCACGCTCCTCGTTCGCGTTTATTGTAAATATATGCAGCTGCATAAAATACGTAAACATAGTATTTTGCATCTATGATGGCCATAATTTTCCTCTGTTGGCCGAAACAGTTGTTTTTCTGCTCGGGATCTTAATGAAATATGTGAAAATACGTTTTTAAACAAAATATTTGTTTATTTATAAGGTGAGGCATGCAGTGAGTTATCGTATACGCATTCATCTTCAAGCGGTATCATCACTACGCGGGACGATGGCATCACCTCGTCGCTTCACTCAACATTAACAGATCCACAAATGTTCGCTTGGAAAAATGAGCCCATTGCATCCGTGTTCAGGTTTGCTTTTTTATGTTTGGTCCAGAAACCACAAAACTCATCGAACCATTTCTCTACCAGTATTATCATACAATCTTGATTTTTTTCAGGGAGGTCTCAAAAACCGAGCTTCCTCAACCACTGCATTCACAAGTACCTCTTCGTAAATCCTTTTTGCCATACACGGAGTCTTCGCAGTATGATGACGATGACGAAGAAGAAAATGCTATGTCTAGGAGTCAGAGCCACTTTTCAACGGTGCACTTTAAGCCGATTGTGTTACGCCAATCAAAAGTTGTTGCAACCATCTCCGATCGTCCGTTTGCCGGCTGCGGTGCTATCTCGAGGTTAGCCGGCCCTTCTCCGCTGGAACCGAGGCTGGACGAACAATTGACGTTGTCGGTATCCAATTTTCTCCTCAGCCTGGAACCATCGTCACCACAGCATATTAGTTCCAAAAGTTCGACGGTTGTATCTGTGGCGAAGCAGAATCATCACGAGTACATCGGCTGCTTTCGAGCCTTTCTTCGACTCTTTTTGAAGGAAGAGGATTCAGTATTTTGCCATTCTGTGGAGGGTAAATTTCCTGATTTGTTGAGTTCCTGGGGAACTTTTAGTTTAGCAATAAAATTATGACAATTTCATTGCTAGCTAGACTTTTATTCTCTTCCTGCTGGCAATATATATTCCCCTCAAACCCTTTTCCTGTCATTTGAAAAGCCTTCCCTAGTAGTAGAGTTGGTTTGAATTTTGGAAGCTCACTTCCCATTTATTCATCTACTTTCGATCTATTAATCGCTTGTCAATTCACCATTCTGTCAATTGTTTTGATTTCCTAATTTTATTCCAGTCAACGTTGTCATGCGTCAATAATAAATGCGTTCGGTCTGTTGTGTGACCACAGTGTGATGTTATCCACAAAGCCTTTGCGAGTTGCCATATCACAGCGCCCAACATCGAGGCGTACTTTGTTGTGACAAGTGATTTCGAATTTGGAAATTTAATAATTACTTTGTGTATTGAAGTATATGATAGCCATTTACAATGTCTTATCGTCGTACTCCACAGAGCCACAGTGGGAGTGGCCACCGTCGGAGATCCTCGATCTTCAATATGTCGGCTCAGGTGCGCAGGGATCGGTCTACAGGGCCACTCTGAGGGGTCGAGTCATCGCTGTGAAGAAAGTAAGCAAACAGTCGGAGACGGAGATTCGACATCTACGAGGTCTCTGCCATCCTAACGTCGTTCAGTTCCTGTAGGTTCCTCTTCCCTAGTCGACCCTCATTATGACTGCATTAGCCATTTAATCAAATTCCCGTATTTTTTTATTAAACTGATGCGGTTGGTTTTTATTACCGTCATTAGTTTCTTATTTCACAATGGATAACTCTATTCTACTGGCAGTATGTTTGTGTTGCAGTAGAACTGAGGTTCACTGTAAAGCCTGTCGTACGATTTGTGATGTAGCAGAGAAAACTACGGGATTCGAGAGAGGGATTTTTTGGGGGCAGTGCCATTCGGCTACCCTACATTGTATTAGATTAGGCCAAGTTAGACGTTCGCCCAGTCGCCTTTTCTCGCACAGCCTCGAAGTTGGGTAGAATTAGTAGCTGGGTGACGACCAATCGAAATTCACGCTCTTGATTCAAGTACACAACTATATTTATCCGCTGGTGGTGTTGATGTCTTTTGCTTTTCCAAGTCTAACACGATGTGCCAGTTTAACGCACACGTGCGCTCGTTTATCTTCTCTCTATGGCAGCGGAGTTTCCATTGATGGGCCTTGGTATTCCATACTCATGGAGTACTGTCCCAATGGCACCTTCTTCGAGCTCCTCCACAACAACCCTCCAGTGAGCATTGACAACATAATTGATTGGACCCAGCAAATCGCCCAAGGTATGAATTACCTCCACAGTCACAAAGTTGTTCATCGGGACCTAAAGTCTCCGAAGTGAGTTTCCTTCTGTCGTCTTACGGAGGTTTGAGTAAAAGTTTGGGATGACTTGTTCATGTAATCTGAAAATTTAGAATAGTGCTGGGTAAAATGCCATGACCGCCATCATTCAGGAGATACTTTGTCTTTGATAACGAGCTTCAATCACTGTTGAATGCAACAACTTTATTTTGGGTTTGTTAAGCATCCTAATAAGTGAAGATGGACAGCTGAAGATATCTGATTTTGGAGTTTCCAAAGAATTTACCGAAAACTCAACCAAAATGTCCTTCGCCGGCACTGTCGCTTGGATGGCACCCGAAATCATGCGTGGCGAGCCTTGCTCTTTCAAGGTCGATGTCTGGTAATGTTTAAAATTTGATTACCTTTTGTATACAAAGGAAGTGCTTTGTGTGGACGGCTTTGACACTCCCTTTTTTAGGTCGTTTGGCGTAATTGTATGGGAGATATTAACCTGTGAGGTGCCCTTTAACGGTGTTGACTGTGGAGCCATCATATACGGGATTGCAAGCAACCTTTTCAGTCTCCCCATCCCCACTGCCTGTCCCACTGAGTTTCGCGTGCTCATGAAGCGATGCTGGTATGTTATTGTTCTTGCGGTAAAGTAGGTCACTCCGGATATCATTTACGAGCCGTGGGCTCCAACTGTCTTTCGTCTCGTTACAGAATATTGCAATCCATTCACGTTCGCACATTGTGCCATCTAGTTGAGTGGACAACTTCAATTTAGTTTTAGACGCGTCTTTGCATAGAACACGTCATAAGCCTTTCATGTTACTCGGAACGCACCTCAGAATGCAGTCACATCAAAGGCTGTCCGTCAATAAGGTTTTAGGCCTACCAATCCGTATGGTTGGAAAAGGAGGAAGTGAGGTTAGGCGCCTAGCGAACTAAGCCGAAAAAGCATTGGATCTGTAGACTTTTGCGAGCGGCGCCACAAGTTTATAGCTTTGTGGTTTTCTATTTGAAATTTTGTTTCTTCCCTTACAGGTCTCCCAAGCCAAGAAACCGGCCCAGTTTTCCTCAAATTCTTTCTCAACTTGAATTGGCTTGCACTGAATTGCTTCAATGGAAGGATGAAAACTTCACCAATCTGCGTGAATTATGGCAAGAAGAGATTCACCTGCAACTGATGGTTTGTGACGCTCCTATTGACTGATTTTGTTGTCCTTACGGCTGCCTATCCTTTGGTCTACTTATCTGATGGGTATACTAGATCAGCCGTAAACTGAGTCACATTATATTTTGTTCTTCAACGTACTTTTCGACACTGAATCGTGAAATTAGAAAGTTCAATCTTCTTGTCCTCAAAAGTCCTATGTATTATGCAACATAGCATTCCAGGTGTCGGGTAAAGCGCCACTAAGCATTGGCTATATAGCTTGACCCCTTGCTGATGGGGAGAAAAAACAGCCATCCGTTCGGAAACCGAGATATTCGGCTATAAATTTCATTTCTTGAAGTATCATTGGAGTTTTGAGGGTGCCAATAGCGCCATCAGTCGAAGCGCATTCCCTTAGTTCGAAATTACTTGATGGCTGCTACTTTGGGCATCCTCTCTGCCTTATAGGACCTTCTGAAGGAGGGTTCACGAGCACCGAAGCTAGAAATTTCGCTGATGCGTCAACGAAGGCAGGAGCTGAAGGATGCGCAGAGTATTCGCCAGAACTACGAGGAGAAGCTGCATCGAGTGAATCAGTTGTGCAGCCACTTAAAGGCTCTCACAGAGGAACTCGAAAGAGAACAACAGAGGGTGACACAGTACGTGAGACACCTTATCATGCATGAGAACATCTGATTTCATGGCCTGCGAAGGCGGTGGTTCAAACATCGACGTTGCGCCTCATTACTGCATTTAGGGAGCGGAATCGCTACAGGCGCCTAATATATGAACGAAGTCGCGGCAACACGCCATTCAGTGTGGAGAACTTTGCCAAAAAACTACCTCCTGTGGGGAGTGGTCAGCGCTCCCAGTCGAGGGAGTGTCGAATTAGGGGTACAGAAGCGAAATTCACGTGCAAAAATTGCGGCACTGTAAATATCTCCAGCCTCTCTGCTGATCACTCGCCATCTCGGCCGAAAAATGACACACAGCCCTCACGATGGGGAGGCAAACAGTCCGCGACTGGGCACAATCCTCGATGGCTTCGGGTTTGGTATGCTGCAACGCGCTCAAAACTGTTGGAGAATGCCTCTCTGATGTAGGTCGAATTGTACTACATGGCAGTGCATGCTGACTTTTACTCCTCAAGTCATCTAAGTAATATGGTGATGTAAATGTTAGACGGTTTATTCTCGATCTGAAAGTACTTTTGAAGGTAAGTGCTTCAGACAAATTGTTTTTTAACTAACATGGTGATGCTTTCAAATGTGTGTTATTCATTACAGGAAGGTCAAGTTGAGACGATTCGCCAGTTTTGATGACATACATGCCGATTCTCAAGAGAAGAAGAACGGTGCTTGCTGCAAGTCGATTAATGTTCCTCCTCCACCTCCTCCTCCCCTTCCTCCGAAAAAGGCGATGGATCATAATAACATGTTATCTCAAGCACGGCAACTCGATTCCGAGGCAGAAGAACAGGTTGATGTTGAAAAATCATCCAATAGTGGTCGGGAAACGACGGATATTCCGACCAACCCTAAGGCTGCTGTGTCCGCCTCTCGGCTGCCTGCTTCGCGGGATAATTTATGCCAACGTGTGCAGGAAAACGCAGAATTGTCAAAGTTAAGACGAAGTTCGTGGTCCTCCGGCAATCCTACTCCCGATGTATGTCAGCCACTCATCTCTGTAAACACCCACGATTCTCCCGAACTCAAGAATTTACGATTGAGCATGTTTTTCGAGAAGCAACAGCACCTGAATAAGTGTCAACGAAGCTTCTCAGTCTCATCTTCACTTTCTTCCGAGAGTGGAGGCTTCGATGGAAGCAAGGCTACAGTGATATCCCAACATCTTAATTCACGCCCTCAATCCGGTGACACGTAAGATCGACTTTACAGCTATGCGGGAAATTTTCTTTCCCCAATCTTCGCACTATCTTGAACGGGCTTTTCTGAATCAGATATCGCACCAGACGGTCGAAATCCTTGTTACCAGCGCACGGTGTCTCAATCGAGAGGCTGCACCGGGCGGATGATGGTGGCGTGAAGATGGAGTTACCGTGTCCGCCCTGTCTACCCTCAGCACAGGGGCCGACGCTGAGTGTATCGCTTCGCTCCTCACCGCGTCTCCGCCAGCAGCCCGGGAGACGCCACTGTCGCCCTCCACCGTCGCCATTGCCATCGTCTCGGCTACCCACACTTCTCCCTCCACCTACGTCTCCAGCGGCGGCATCAGCAGCACTCGCTCCACCTTCGTCCATTGCCAGTGCCACACCACGTTCCGCGGCCTTGGGTCTCTCTGTAGATACAACCACTGCTAATTCCTCCGTCTCCACTTCACTCAGTATTACCACCTCCCAGATGCGGCGTGTGAGTTTTCATATGACTGTCCTTTGGGAGTGTATCTGGTATTATCTGTTATCTGGTGTCTTTGCTCGCCTGTGTACAGAGCATCGAGAATCTGGCGATGGAGTTGACGGACCACATCGCGGACAGCTTGTCGGAGAAGGAGAGACGCGTGGACGTGATCGAGCGCCAACTCTTGAAGGCAGCCTGTGACCGACAGCGGTGCTTGCCTGTACACAGCGTCGCTTTGGTCGATGGTGGCGGTGAGGATAACAGGGCATTAGGGAAGGCAGAGGCGGATGGTAGAGCTGCAGCAGCATCCAGCGGCCTTTGCGTTGGTGGAGGAGAGCTCTTTGGTCTCGAAAAGCCTTGGCTCAGTGCCGCTGACCTCAATTGTAAGGTTAATGGAGCCTCCATGGACGCTTCCAGTATCTTAGATGTAAGCAAATCTCTCATTTACCCTGTCTTTTTGCATAGTCTTGTGCTCACCACCGTAAATGAATGGAGGGAACGGGAAATTAGCAGTTTTACGCTGCAATATCGTCTTCGTATTGCTTATAGTTCCACTTTCATTCATATTTCAGACCGAATCCATACCGACAGATTCAGATACAGATGTTCATTGACTTGCTGCCACTGATTCTATTCTCAATCCTTTTCTTAATGCTCATTTGCCTGATTTCACCTGTATTGTTTTGTCATTCCGTCGAAAGAATCCCCTCACCATTTGCTCAATGGCACCAACCCGCTATACCTTAGGCCCAACCGATGCAGACAGATAGCTACTGCCTGTACCGACAATCGAGTCACGCACAGATTGGCTTTGTATGCATTTATTTATGTACCTGAACCCTCTGTCTTTCCTCCCTTCATTTCATCACAGCTAAGTCAAGAATTTACACATTATTAGAGCCACTTTTATTCTTCGGACTCATTCGTATAAACCCCAGAATTCATATGCACATACACTGACTCGCCTTACCCGATTCGCCTTGTTCATGTAAAGTCGTGAGCTGTGAGATGGAATCATTGGGTAATTCTGTATGCTGTCCCAAGAACCTTTGAGTAGTACTCTAAATACTAAAACAAATGTCAAGGTTGGGTTTTGCTGTAACCCGCCAGCACAGGTGTAAGAACCCCGTACTCAAAGTCAGTTTGACCTCATAAAAAGTCGGAATGAAATTACAGTGGCAGAAGTAAACGGCAATGTGGTGATGATCATCAGCATGGAGGTACACTGCTCTTAGGATTTCACATCCATATTTTCGCAATGTGGTGTGTGGGATGCATGCTCTATCCTGAGAGTGTTATTGCGTTTGCCTTGAGTAAAAGCTGGGGCGGTGCAATGCTCCCAAATACTTCCATGGATTTTCGCAAAGCTCCCTTTACGACTTTGGTAAAGGCATTACTCTACACTTGTAAATCGGCGGCAGCAACATTCAGGTCGCATGCAACAAAAACAGATCATAAATTTATTAATCATTTGCAATCAAGATTCGGCAGAGAATCGGTTGTTGATAAGTTTGTTAGTGACGTGCAAACTTCTTTAAATCGCATGCAAGCAGTGCGTGAGGGTTGCGAGATAAAAGTTCCCTGTGGCGTCCCAAGACTTCCTTTAAAGTAAAGGAAGGCATAGTACTAGAGCAGGATACACATATTTTGGGGACGGAGGGATTGAGGGCTGCTGCCCTGGCTCGGAGACCACAGTTGCGCGTGGTCGATGCAATTATGTTCAAAACAAAAATTTTGTGGTGTTAATTTACAGTCAAAACAGTGAGTTACGATCTAGAAAATACTGTCAGAATACTTTTCACAGTTCATTCTTGTGCCAAGAAAGAACAACAGCTTAACAGTATGCAGCAAAAATAAATTCTGGTTAATAGTTAACATGGAAACAAAATTGGCCATTTACACATGCTATTAAAAAACCCAGACATTTTTTTGCGTTGCTTTAAAACCGACAAAATTTAAAGTTTTTATTTCAACTTTGTTTTATTGAATTAACAGCGTGTATAAGCAAATGTACTTAGTGTTTTGTTTAAGTGTTCGTAATTGGCACCCTCGTCTTTAAACCGCAATACCTGATTGGTATTTTGTGTTCAGCGGATACTCTGCGTTTTTAACTATATTTGTTGAATTCCTATTTGTTATCACATTAACGGGTCAACTATTTCTCTAAACTTATGTGTTTATATTTTCGCTTGTGGGTTCTGTCTCGCTGTATTCACCAGCTTTTTTCGGATTTGTTTTTGGCGTTTGATAAATTTTTTGTGTAAGTATGTACGTGGCAAACGATCGCTGCTTGAAGTCTGTGTCTTGTGGACTAGGTAATTTGTATGGCCTGCTTTTTTCTGATTCGATTTATACATGTACATTTGTTGCTTTGTTTCTAATCTAGGCGTATTGATGTTTAGGCTTTTATACAAGTTTTGATCCTTATTGTAGATCTGAGTAGTTTTGTTTTTGGGCAGTGCTAATAAGACTCGCTTAGAGTTTCTCCATCGTGCCATTTGTTTCTTTAAGCTTACCTTACCACCCAGTGTGCCCGAGGAATATTTACGCTCAAGCCGCTTCGATTCAAGTAGTATAATTTAACATGTGTTTTTTTAGGCGGCAAAATAATACATGACCGAAGAAACATGGATCTTGCAGCAGTGTTCGCGACCGAAGTGTTACGGTACTCTTTGTGGAAATTTTGATAATGAATCCAGTCATCTTTTTGACACTTACGTTGTTAGGGACGACGACACTCTCACTTCCATCGCGGTTAAAAATGATGTCTCCGTACGTTATGGCCTTCTATACCTCAGATTCTGGCGCTCATATTCGGCTTCATAGATAGTATACTGCGCCGTTATGTTTCTTGATTTAGCAGTTTGTTTACTTGACTAAAAATGTTTTTACGAGTTCTGTTTTACCATACTGTGTGCTTATTATTCCAGGTCGGACAATTAAAGTTTATGAATCGAATGCTTCTTTCTGGTGATAAATTCGTCGTCCCTGGCACCGTTTTACGCCTCCCAACTGTGCGAAAATCGACAATCGACCAAACAGCATCGAAGAATGCGTCCGATAACACGTGTGTTGTGTCCTTTAAAATATTTATCTAGCGTAAATTTTGTCATTTAAATTGACTGCATGGTCCACTTTAATCTGATTTTTCAAACACCCACCTAGTCTGTTACCCAGCTTAGAGACAGATTTGGCTTCCGTGCTTAAAAGAAATTATTGTTTGCATGTGCCAAAAGGCCAAATTTTATTCCTTTTTATTCAAGAGTCGGCTCGACAACTCAGTTTTCAAAGGAACGAACGATATCTAATGGCAACACTGATGCGACGGACCATCAAGGCCTCCTGATGGTGGATCCCCTCGTTCAGACCATAACTTCCTCATCCCCCTCCCTTTGTAAAGATCAATCCTTATCGTCCGCTGGTGCTGTTTGACAAATGCAATAAAATGCGACTTCCTCCTTCTTCCACAACGTGTAGGTGCTGTGGTTTACTCGTTCAGCTTCGGGTGCGGCGGTGTCTTCACTTCCAAGACATCGAGTATGGTGTCTGGTGTGACCACTGGCGAGAATCCGATCTTCGGATCCGCGGAGGTGGTGGGGGAGCGGGTCGTCGGGTCGCACGTAGCAGGATGTTCTCCTGATTCGACTCGAAAACGCGAGAGATTCATCTAGCTGTCCATTTGAAGTGTTGGGATTTTGACTTGATCTGCATCACTGGCGAAATATTTTGAATATCTGGCGAGATTAGTAGCAGAGTAGTGCTGGTAGGTGTTGGTCGTTGCTGTCGGTAAGGCTGTGTAAAAGAACTTGTGTTTTAATGAGGACTTCTGGGGGTGACAGCATAGGATTTACTAATTTCGATTTATGGGAAGCAGTACAATAAAGTGCTGTTGGTTTACATTGGGTTTAGCAGGCACTTGAGGGGAAGGTCAGTGAGAACAGTAAAATGCGTTAGCCCATATGCATTTGTCAGGCAATTTTACCCCTATCTAATGGATTAATTTTCATTTACGCCATGCAGTGAAGACTCCGGTTATCCGCAGAATAACCTTGACACATAGCCGCCTGTACGTTGCAGTGCCGCCGTTTTAGGGATGCAAACGTCAGAGGTATTCTGAATATTGGCTGTCGGTATTAGGAGCCAGATTTTATGGCATCCATGTTATGGCGTAACCTAGAAAACCGATATTAGAAGTTTCAGCTGGAGTGATCTGCGATGACTTAAGACTCCTTAACCCTTAAGTGAAACATGGAATATGTTTATGCATGCAAACGTGTTCCGTGAAGTTATTTGTGTGAAGTTAAATGCATACTGTTTGTCATTACGTGATTGCATCATTGGTGATGGCACAGGATTTTTGCACTAGCCCAATTTTTGATAGTTTACGACTGCTTTAATTGGTCCGTAGTTGATGTTTTGGCTAAGATTTAGCCTTATTTTGTTTTAGCTTTATTTTTCCCACACTTTACTATGCTCCTATTTTAGATACTTGCTGAAAGTAATGGATTTCAGACACCCGGAATCCAGTCTTTATCCTCTGACTTTGAGGTTGGTTTGGACCCCGCATCGAACATGATCTTCTGTTCGGACTATCAGAAGTGAGTTTTGGCGTTGTACTACTTCCGATCATTCATGTATAATCCACAAATGCATACATTTTGCTTTTTAGGAATGAGGATATTAAAAAGATGCTTGATAGCAATAAAGATAACCTCAAGTTGACTGCTATGCGACGCGTCGTCGCTGTAAGTTAAATTCATTTTGTACGATCAGTGCCTATTAAAAGGGTATTTAATTGTTAAATTCTCTTCAAGATGGTGGCAAAAGGCAAGGAGTGCTCTGATCTCTTTCCCGCGGTTGTTAAGAATGTTGTGTCTAAGGATCCAGAGGTGATGGAACATTTTCTTCCTTAAATAACATTTCCATCGTTTTCGTTTTGTTCAAACTTTGCTTTTTATTTTTTAGGTCAGAAAGTTGGTTTACGTCTATCTGACGCGCTATGCTGAGGAGCAGCAAGATCTTGCTCTCCTTTCAGTCTCTACTTTTCAGCGCTCCCTCAAGGTTTGAATTTTTGCGCTTAATTGAAGCTGCTGTTTAATCAAGGAACCGGATACAGCTGTTTTTTTGGCATATACAGGACGCCAATCAGTTGGTACGTGCCTCGGCTTTGAGAGTGCTCTCGTCTATTCGCATTCCTGTTATCGCGCCGATTCTCATGCTGGCTGTGCGTGATGGAGCCGTCGACTTGTCCCCATACGTGCGCAAAACTGCTGCACATGCCATACCCAAACTCTACAGGTAAGTGAGCTGTTACAAATTTGTTTAAAGAAGCAACGCCTGTGAACCTGTATTTGTGTGGTGACTTGTAGCCTTGATCCGGAGGAGAAGGAGTCTTTGGTGGAGATAATTAACAAGTTGTTGGCAGATAAGTCAACTGTTGTTGTTGGCAGTGCAGTTCAGGCCTTTGAGGAGGTCTGTCCTGAGCGTCTCGATCTCATTCATAAGTGAGTTTATTAGGGTATTCCTATAAAAATCCACCCTATGCTATGCATCTTTTAAATAAGGTGGCATTGACAAATGTGGATCCGTTTGTTGATGTAGAATGATAGCCACGCATATTTAATGCAAAACTGTTGATCTACCTTGCTGATGAATTTCTGATTATGTAGGCACTATCGAAAGCTATGCAACCTGCTAATGGATGTAGATGAATGGGGCCAAATTGCGATTATCAACATGCTGACTCGATACGCACGCACACAATTCCCCAACCCAAAGACCTGCTTGGTATGCTCTCTTACTGAACACTGACTTCTAAATATAATCGTAATCGCTACTATTTGCCAAGATAAGCCCTACCGGAGACTAGCTGAACTTGGCAATGCAAACAGGATCTTATTTCCATGGAAATAGGACCCCGCTAGTTTCATTAATGGATTTAGCTACTTTCTAACCAAATGTCTGCGTGATTTGCCAATATTTTCAGCTCTTGTATAAGCGCTACAATGTCTACATTATCAATTTTTTGGTTATGTTTCACGCTGTAGATAATGTAGTCAATGAATTAGCAAGTTTTGCATTCAGCCATAGCATCATCTTCCTCATTAAAAAGCAGATGGCACTGTCCAAATAGCTAGCATCTGATTCACTTCATATGGTGAAAGAGTCTGCGAGCTGACACTATTAGGAAGTAGTCCAAGCCTAAGCTCCGTTTTAGCATCACAAAGCTGGAGTCTAGCACCGCGAATTGTATGTACCTTATTGCAGATTACAGTGTGAATGCGGCGACAGTGTGTAAAAATATGTCTGGCTTCAAGGTATTGCACTGTTTTTGAAGAGCACGGCTGTCGGTGACGTGAGTGGAGGTAATGCTACGTCAAACGCTCGTCGCAGTAAGTCTGCGCCACCGGAGGAGGATAGAGCGTGTGCTGCGAGTTTGGAGGACAGAGAAGATGAAGACGACGATGATGCCGATGGAAGTGGAGACGAAGGCTCGAAGGAGAAGCGGGCGGAGGGTTCCATAGATCCTGCAGTGGAAACCATGTTACGCTCTGATTATCATCTGCTCATAACAGCCAGTCGCCTCTTGCTGCTCAGTCACAATGCCGCCGTAAGCTATCCTGCAAAATTGTCAGTTTTTTGCATTTACCGTGTCTAATCAAACCTCTGAATCCCCAGGTGGTTGTCGCTGTGGCGCAACTCTTCTATCACTGCGCACCGAAGGAGGAAATGGGGCCTGTCGTAAGAGCCCTCATGCGCATTCTACGCTCCACAAAGTAAGCTTTTCATGGTACACCTTTTTTCATTCCATTCCATCCCAAGGCAAAATAAGGGGACTTACTGGTGTGGTAGCGATCCAATGAAGGATTTCAGGGAGATGGGTTGATGCCCTAGTTTTTTAGAATGCCATCCCTTTATAACGACACACTACAATATTTTAATGACACTATGCGAATGATGCAACAAGTTGCAATGAAGGTGTTTCATCAGTTGTCCGAACTTTCAAAACAGACCACACATAAGAGATATAGAACGTTTGAGAAGTGCTGGCACCTTAATTATTATAAATGCTTTGAAGCGCGTAATTGTTTCACTTATTTGCAGGGAAATCGAACACATCGTGCTCTCGAATGTAGCCTCATTGAGCCTACTCCATCCCAACCTCTTTGAACCGTACTTGCGCATGTTCTTCGTATTCAACAACGATCCTATGCAAGTCAAACTGTTGAAGCTGGAGATTCTTACCAACCTTGTCAACACTTCGACCAGTCCAATTATTCTTCGTGAGTTCCAGGTGAAGCATCACGATCGTCAACCAAATTGTTTGTCACATAGCCAACTAAATGGCAGTAGGATGTAACAATAAAGTAGGACTAATAGTAATATTCATATTCATATTCGCTCACACACCTCAGGCTTACGTGGACTCATCAGACGAGGGGTTCGTGCTGGCGACAGTTCAATGCATCGGGCGGTGTGCCAGTATGGTCCCGCAGATTGCTGAGACCTGTTTAACGGGGCTAATACGTTTGATTTCTCGCAAAAATGGTGGGTTTTTATTGCTATCCAGTTGAATATTGGGAGAAAATCTTCAAATTTGCAAACCCATAGCATTCTTCGTGCTGTGCTACTTCAGAGAGTCTCGTGGCGGAGAGCGTGGTGGTGATGCGCAAGCTTTTGCAAATGCAGGTGGGTCTCGTTTCTGCTGCAGAGTTGTTATTGTGGCTGCTCTCTTCAATCTACACTCCTTCCTTTAACTTGTCTTCCACCTAGTTTAGCTCGGAGGAACGTAAAAATCGAGTTTGTTCGGTAAGCTTTCTGGCCGTTGAGACTGGGTGTGTTATTCCACCCTTTTCCCACGCATCCACCTATGCCTTTCTATCAAGGACTTTTGACACGAGCAAATAATTCCAATTCCTCTGATTAGTTGTCATGCGTGGACCACATCGGAGGATTAGTTTTTGAGTATCTCCTGACCATCACTTCCATACCTTACGTTGAGGTGTTGCTAACAGACCGACTTATTAGCTGCATCGTCACTGCGAGAATTTGACAGAATACGAATGGGGTGGCTGATTAACATAACATGGTGGTGGGTTCTGATGCCAGTTCCTCCTTTTTTTCTACCCGATGATTATGCTTTGCATGTGCTCTTCCTTGTATATACTTTTTGCCGCTCTCGGGCATATTTTTAGTGAGCTTCCTTTATTTGGACTACTTGGTGGAGGCTTTTTGGGGTACCCAAGTGGTGCGCATTTGGTTGTTTTTGTTTGTAGTCAAAAAGAGACGCTTTTCTTTTGGAATTGTTCCAGTGTTTGCGCCGGGGCAATTTTGAATGCAGCCAACCTTGCATGGCCTTTGTTGCATCGTTGCTGTTATTTGTGTTAAGACTACGGATCACAAGGATGTGATTGCCCACATCGCCCAAATGGTGGAGGAGATCACTGTTCCCTCGGCTAGGGCATCAATTCTGTGGCTGCTGGGAGAGTACGGCCACCGCGTGCCTAAAATCGCTCCAGACGTCCTCCGTAAGATGGCTAAGTCTTTCCCCAAGGAGCATGTAGCCGTCAAACTTCAGGTTAGACTCACTTCTACTTCACTTTTCCCTGCCTTCGGTGTACATTCTCCTCCCTCCCCTCCCATGTCTACATCCTGTTTTTCTTTTTGACTGTAGATCCTCAACCTTGCGGCCAAATTGTCCATAGTGAATGCTAAACAAACTCTACTAATCGCGCAGTACGTTTTCACATTGGCCAAATACGACCAAAATTATGACGTTCGAGACCGCTCGCGTATCTTCAGGGCCCTCATCTTTCCAAAACCGACCGATCCTGCTGTTAGTAGTGGCGTGTGCTACACTTTGCTCACTCCGTTGCTCATTATTTTTACTAATACTCTTCTTTACAGAAGCCTGAGCTTTCTTATCTCACTCGCAACGTGAAAAAAATTCTCCTGGCTACCAAGCCTGCTCCAGTTCTTCGTTCCACCTTTGCTGGTAGGCATTCATTCATTCATCCATTCATTCATTCATTTCATTCATGCTGTATCGGCGGTGTTTAGAGAATACCTTTGCCTTTGTGTCTGCAGATCGTCCAACTTTCCGGCTAGGTTCCATGTCTCAGCTGCTGGGCCGCGATATGGCGAAGTACAGGGAGCTGCCGGAGTGGCCACTGGTGCCACCGGATCCTACGACGCGCTGTGTCAACGTGGCTCCACTTCAATCCCACACTGGCGCCTCCTCCGACCACTCTGGTCAGAGTCTGAGCATCAGTCAGCAGGAGACTGAGGACGAGGAATCTATCGAGGATGACGACGAGGCAGAGGAGAACGAAGACCAGGAGGGGGTGTCTGAGAGTGACGAGGTCTGACTCATCTCCTCATTTTCAAATCAACCTCATTTCCACCATTACCTTTGTCTCTGTTTGTTGTCGTAGGAGGAGGTGGAAGATGATGAGAACGAGGAGGAAGAAGATGATTACGAGATGGAAGGAAAAAGCAGACGTGACAGTGATAGTCTCCTCACAGAATCCAACTCCGAATCTGAGGCTCAGCCACTGAAGAAAATCGAGCCTTATGAATCCCTATCTACTGAGTCATCCCTGGAATCAGACGAGGGGAAAGGAAATGTGGGTTCGTTTACAAATAACATCAGAGTTTACTCGGTACTTTTATTACTTACATTCCGTGTTTGTTCTAGGCCGGTGTAACTCAGAAAACGAAGGAAGAATCATCTCCAGTGCTCTTACTGGATTTTGATTGTATGTTCAAAAGTTTATGTAAATTTGGTTGCCAGAGTGACATGCAAATGAGTTTTCATTCTGCTGCCGTTAAAGCTCCGCTGATGACGACGGTGAGTAGTGCTCAAGGCAGTTTGCCATCATTGGAGCATCCACTTATCCCCACCGTCGTTTCTCTACCTTCCCAAACCTGCCCTCCGATAGATCCTGTGCTTCCGGGTGAAGCAGCAATCGAGGTGAGGTCATTGAAGTCTCAGAGGACCGACGATTATGTCCTTCGCCTACTTCTTACAGCATTGTATTCGTGTCACATCCAGTTAAGTATTCCCTCCTACGAGTTGTCGCCGCCGGAGTGGTTCTTTGTTACCCCAGCCTATGCACAGCCCCTGTTGGTGGAGGCACGTTTCGTCCGTACCATCTCAGTGTTTGGTCCGCGTCAGACGAACCTTGAACTGCGTCTCACCAACCGCAGCATCGCGCCTCAGCACCGCCTCTATCGACTGCGTCCCGACACCTCTGATGCCACCGCGATCACTTCCTCGTCCTCCCGTCCACCTGGCAACTCGGCACGCGTTGTCCAGACTTTCACTGAAGTTGGTGGGTCATCCACTCCAGTCTACACTCCACAACTCAGTAATATCTTACGCAATCGCAAACTGTGTTCTTGTCACCAGAGACCTTAGAGTTGGGTGCAAGTGCCAACGTGTTCATTGGTGTGGACTTTTGCAACTCCACACAGCCTCTACGCTTTGCTCTGAGGTACCAGTTGACCTCGGCGGAACAGGAGCAGATGCGGAGCGTTGACAAAAAGCAGGCGCCAGATCAGGTGCTTAACCTTGAAATTAAACCGCCTGTGGGAGAGCTTTTCCAGCCCTTCGACATCAGTGTTCGGGGATTCGTCTCAAAACAGAGTAAGTCTTGATTTGCAACTTCACGCTACTAATTCGCTTTTACCATTACCATAATTTTTTTCTGCTCTTGGCGCGTTTTATGATCATTTCATGCTCCGTTTATTTTACTACACCCAATAAAGCCACTCTTCGTGGTATGCACGATACCACTAAATCATTTCCCTGCGCCAATGAAGATGTTGATTTGGTGCAACTGGCAAAACGGCTGCTACAGAGGGCGAATTTGGGTCTGCTAGGGGCCTTTAGCAAGACTACTGTGGCCGATTCTGGTGCTGATGTATTCGCCGCCGCCGATGCCTCCAACACATCAACACGCATTCTGCGACTGGCCGGTGTCACAGCGGGCGGAGGTGAGAACGAGGCCATCTGTTGCCTCGTCGAGGTGGTGCTGCCCTCTGCACCGAATTCTTCGGGCACTCTCCGAGTGCAGACCGAGGCTATCACATTAGGCCTCCAATTGGCAGACGAATTAGCTGACTGTCTCTCCAGTCTTGATTAAACCCACTGTGATAACTTGTCCCATTCCCTTCCTATTTCCTCATATTCTTGTGTTTTGTTTACTGCTTGGTTTGGGCTGTATTGCTTCACGGCATTATATGGATGGCTGGAATAACCATTGTCCCTTCATTATTGTGCTTTTCAGTCGTTACGGCCATATCCCATGTTTTCCCCGTTGAGGGGTCAGTTTTTCGTGTTTGTGGGGTCGGGCGGGAGCAATTCGATACGGTTCCACTGCTTAAGGGTTTCGTCCATCCGGGGGATCAACGCAATGGCAATTTTGTCTTTTGCATGATTAATTAACTAGGTACTTGAGTCCCCGCGGGTCGCATGCCCTTTCTAACGTGAGGCAATTTGGCCATGCTGGTCGCTTTTCAACACTTTTCTCTATTGGTGACACATCCCTGTCAGAGTTCGAATTCACGGAAGACTGAGGACGCTGTGCCGTTCACCTCTTAGCTTATCTGAGCGTCATTAGTGGATGTCCGTCCATACCGATATGGCTAGCTGCAATTAACCGAAATTTCATAAGATTGGAATGGAAATTAACTGTCAACTCTGCAATTGGATTGCAAAAAGCCAGCTGTTAATTTAAAAAGTTTAATGAAAATTTAATTTACTAAATTTGGTGACGAAGACACATATCGACTTATGGCCAGTAAATATATAAAATGGCGAAAAAAGATTCTATTCTTTGAAATTTTAAAATACACAAAATTTATTTATTACCCGTATGTGCTTATTCAAAGAGCGCTCGTAAAGCATTGCTCCTTGCTTTATCTATTCTTTTAGTTCATTAAATTTACAGTGGTATTTTAAGAGGTAAGTTTTGGGTTGGTTTTGCCGTGTAGTTTCGGCACCGCATTGTGCAACTTCGAGAAGAACTGGGAGTGTATAAACTGAGGGCTCGGAGCACATTAAATGTGGAATCATAGTTGGGGCGGTTGTATCTCCTAGTTTGGCACTCGAAGTAATTTTTAATTAAAATGTGTTTATTTTTCAAAATCATTTTGGCCACAAATGATGTGCTTGTTATTTACAGAGCAAGGTGTTTTGAATGTCTTCACTGCTGGTCAACATGTGTGCTGGGCTTAATAGGCCGGATTGATTGTTGTCTGCTTAGCAAATATTCATATTCTATTTTCATACTTGAGGGGTTCTTCGAGTATCATTAAGCTGTTTTCGTTTTTGTTCGAAATTTTTCGCACATCAGGTCTATGAACTTGTTTCTTGGTAAACCCCAAATTTTCGCTGCCACCGGCCTCGTAGGCGGGGTGATCACCTCGTGCTTCATACAACCTTATCTGGAGGTTTTCATCCGATGGCACCACGTTAAAACGGAGCGCGGGCAGGAGATGCAACCCAATGAACGTATCAATCGCATCGCTAGCTCGGTAATTCCCACCCTCCTCAACTACTGTCATCTATAAATGAACATTTGCTGACCGTTTCGATTCGACCCGCAACAACTATCTTAAATCTTTTATGCTTGCGTATCCCATCGTGGTTGGCTTGCAGTTGAAGTCTCCTGTCGGAACTATTTAATCGTGCATTGAAATAAATCCTTTATATTCTGGCTTCTAAAGGTATTTACAAAGCTCAAAGTCCCTGAGACAGTTCGAAACAAGGTGGACTTCTTTTTTACGAAGAGTGGTGAAGCCGTGGCACTGGGGAGTCTAAGTAATGAGCAGTCCAAAAATTTTAACGATTACGCGTTCATTGGTCTACCTTACTTTTGTGCCTATGAGGATCCCTCCGATATACCACTTGAAGACATGAATTTCGCCTCGTAAGTTTTATTTCCAATCACTTCCCTAATTGTCTTCAACAAATCTTAATATAGGGATTTTTGTCTATGGGCCAATTTTTTCCCATTAGCCTACGCTTAATACCGATTTTTTGTAAACTTTGCTTAGGGATCGATGAGGAAAGGGAACACTATTTGATTACTCATTATTCTCTAAAGGAACCTTGTTTTTCTTCCAATCCCCTTTGCTCTTGTACATATTGATTTTAATTCTCGCTGCATCGTTAGCACAGTCTTTCATATGCATTAAAGTGGGTTGAATTATCTCTTCTAATCCTCTTCTTTAGGCCTCTGTTCCCCTACACAGCGTACTCAGCTCAGGGTATGCATCGTCTTCAGTTAATGTGTCTCTCGGATGCGGCACTGGAGTTTCTCATCGCTCGCGAAGTAGCCAGTCTCCTAGGCTCCAGGAAGCTGAAAGAGTATGGGACCAGTGAGGTGGAATCCAATTCTCCCTTCCTCCCGCCACGCCTCGCGTCACGCGTCGCTTGTGTCTCGCTCGTAGTCAGTCTCTATCTCGCCTATCAGGTGTGCTACGTGCTCAACCGCCTCCTCTGTTTATCCAGCACTTGTTTGCGACCTTTCCGCCTCCTCGGCTACACCGGCATTACTGTTCTCATGTTGCTCTGTCAACGTCAACTCATCGTCTCGTGGCGGCACAATGCCTCCATGGCTCTCGACGCGGCTGTTGCCAGGACTAACCACGACTTTCTTGTCGGAGGCATTGAATACTATGACTGGAAGCGTAATTGGAACTCCTTTTGGATACGGCTACTTCCCTCCGCCCGCAGAGCCATGAAGGTGTTGCGTAATGTTACGAGGGCTGCTCTGACCACTGACCTCTCCCCACTTCTCAGGTATCAGGTACAACGGGGCCTCAAGGATCCCACCATCCTCCACCGAAATCCTGCAAGTGAGCTTACTATTATCGCAGCACTTTTAATGACTATCCTCGACATCTGCTTTCCCTTTGTCATCTCAGACTATTACTTCATACCCGTGTCAATCGACCAGTTAGGCAATGGTTCTCAGCAATCCAACCTCCGATTGGACGATTGCAGTCCTGCCTACCTCTCCGCCTACCATCTACCCGGCTACGACGCTAACTCGCTGCAGGGCGACGAGAAGTTCGCCTCGGATGGCGAAACTCTTCTTTTCAACATGGCTGGCCTTCTTGCCTTCGGTGTGCTGCCGGCGTGGCTAGCGTCGGTCTTCCAGATGCTCTCCTTTCCTGCTACCTGCACTAAACGCAAAGCAGCTCTGGAGGCCCTGTTGTGAACCATCTGTCCACCATGACTGTTTGTCTGTGCGTAATAGTAATTTCGATATGCTGAATATTTACTCCATTATCACTTTTCTGTTTGAAATGTGAAATTTTATTTTCTAAATGTACACCAAGTTTAGTGTTTCCTGGGCGATGGTTTAGCTCTGATTCATGCAGTATAACCAAGAAATTGCACTGGCGTTCTTGGGTCTTAAGTTTTGACATCAGAGCCTATAAGATGTTCACTCAATTTACAAGTTTGAATTTATGTATGTTCGAGTTTATTTGCTTTTTTTTGTCAAAAATTTGGCATCTGAGAGATGCATCTCCCATTTTGGGATCCTGTAAGCTCCCAATGTTTGGATGAGACTTTGCAGTCACGTAAATTTACATCCCTTGTTTTGACACTCATGACTGAGAATCGGGATTTGCGAGACCACTACTCAGTTGTGCGTACGGCAGAGTAATGCAATGGCTTGAGGATCTTGATTTACTAACAAAAGTATTTTTCAGGAGTTTCGTGAGCCGATTACTCCCCTTTGTGTGCGTGTATACGCGTAGGCACTTGATGAGATTCGCATTGAAACTCTGTCCATAGGGTCACGGGAATGTGCTATACGATCGTTCTCAGTCATTTTATCGACAAAAACTACTGTGTTGATCGCCTTTGCTCCTCTCTCTTGTTTCATTATAAATGTAAAGTCAGATGGATGCGTGGATGACACGATTCGGTTTCGACCAACCACGCTGAATCCCTCTATTATCCCCCGTCAGACTATTTTTGATCTTGATTCTTGTGGTTTTCCTACAATATTGCGATCACACTGAGCCGTTTTTCATTTCGTAGGGGAGTTTAAAACCGATTTTAAGCAGGCTGTTTAATCACCATTAAACGCACTACTGTATTCGTATAAGTAGCGTGGTCACATTAGCCATATCCTTGAATCGCATCCTGGTATCACCAACTAAAGATGCATTAAACCCGAAACCCAGCATAAGCGTATTTCTGCAGTTTCGAGAGGATGCGTCACGACTCCAAACCCTTCGAAGAGGATGGCGGGGTCTCCATGAAGAGAATCGGAGATATGTAACACCAATTAATCTCTTCGTGTGCTACTGCCTTCACTACCATGCAATTTGTCCCAGCAACAATCCGAAGAAGCCAGTACAGTCAACAAATTTCTGATTAAATAAGTTACAACACAACATGATAGGTGGGATTTTTTCGGTCTGCCATCAGTGCATTTTTCCCGGGATTAGCGGTTTTGGGATCTAAAGACACAAAGTGACAACGTGCATTAGAAACTGAGGTGCTCGCGGTCCTGTTTTCCCTCTTCATTGTATTGTGGATAGCGATAACGCGTGCCTTCATGTCATTTGGACGTTTCTTCGAGTAGTATACCCAATCAGATGGCAACAGCTCTAGACACGTTGCCGCCCTTAATGTTTACCTCTCCCCAAATGCATTCAAGCTCTATCTATAGCACCATGATGTGGGAGTGAATTCAATTAGATTGCGTCTTCTCTGGGATCTGATCGGGTTTTGTAAGACCACAATGCTTGTCGCCTTGTCCACTGCGGCCCACCACGAGCCGATGGCTAAATGGCCACCAAAGTGTGACTTAAAATGGTCTAGGAAAAGGATGCTCTAACTTTTTTATTATCACACATAAACTAAGCTTTTAAATAAAAGGAAAAAACACTTACGACCGTCTGTTGTACAGGTTGATTTTGGCCCTTCTTTATAACGTAGGTACGATTTCGTTCTCGAACGAATCCACTTGAGCCCTGCTAAATTAATAATAAACAGCTCCTGTACTCAAATTCCAGAAAATTTAAAACTCCTTTAATTTAAGAACTAAGCATAGTTTGGTTAAATTTTAATTCAGTAATGGGGCTGAGGCAACTTACTCCATTGGAGGAGCGAACACTAGACATACGACTGGACACGCGGCTGAAGTTCACATCAACGGCTGTTCGAGGATCAGGCTGATGCGAAGCAGTCCCCCTCACATGCTCCACATCCTCTCTCAACTTCACCACTGCCGCCGACATTTCAATCGAGGAGGTGGGCATACCTTCACTCACGTTCCCCTCACTCTTCAAAGCAAATTTTATAATTGCCTCTTTTAATGCTCACGTTGAATTGTGGAGCATCAGTAGCAAGAAAGAGGTAAGGGGATGACTACCACTACATCTGCTGAGCGCGGGTCGTATGTGCCAACGTCCAGCGAGGAGAGGTCAGTGTCTCTTGAAGGATCGGCTGCCTGATGATGGAGTCGTGTCAACTCCATCTCCTGCTGCGCACTGAGACGTCCGACTCTACGAGACTCTTGCGGAGCTACGTGTCGATAGGAGGAGTTCTGTGAGAGGCAGCATGGTAGATCTTTGCTGGTGGGCCAAGTCCATGCCTGTGTCAGTAGACGACCGCCTCTCTCTCTACCGGTAATAACAGAGTGGAATGTTGCAAATCCATCCGTACCGAACCTATTTTAACAAACCTGCATCACTTCCTCCCTCCATTTTCGTATGGAGTGTAGGGACAAAAAAATTGCACCGACGTTACTATAGCAGCTAGGGCGTTGCCATTCCCTCCGTACAGTGAATACTGACAAGCAGTTGCACAATAAGCAAGGAGTGCCATCATTCACAAGGCTATTTGCATAGCGTGCAGATGAATGCCTACCTGACTAACTCTACTGTGGTGAGGGAGTAAAACACGATGGCTATATTTTCTTTCCGTCGTATGTCACATGGCTGACAGATAGAACCTCAAGTTAGGGGTTTTTCGCACCATTTGGTTTCCATTTTTTGCCATTTTCTAGCCTAATCTAGACATCTTTGGCTCAAATCATATCTTGCGCCCAATTTATGTCGGAAACTGCGATGCATTCTGACTTTAAAGTGATCAAACATAGATTATAAGAAATTGCATTCATTCAATTGGGCCGACAAATTATCTTGTCGGTAGTTGACCGCGTTCTTATTGCAATTTCGCAATGTTTTGAATGTTACTGCGTAAATAAGTAGACGACTAAGAAGTTAATATAGTTCGTTGGAATTCACGAAGCTTCCAAGTAGCACTTTAGGAGTGTCTTGTATAGAATGCGCCAGAAGTAAAATAAGTGTAGCTCACTTTCTGGGGTAGACACACCAAACAAGAATGTTGAGTGCGATGAGAACAAAGAGGAGAACAAAGGCGGCCAATCCGAAGGACCAGGAGAGAGAGGACTGGTCGGCCTCTGACATCCACGTACTTGCGCCACGAATATTCGTCTGTTTCTTTTCGAGGTCCAGATTCACTCCCACCACACCCAGTTGCGTCAGCAGCACCCAGCCTGCACATCCCAATCCGATCCGAAAGTTAGATTGTGCATGTGAATGCGTGCAAATGAGCGTATTTATAGGATTTTAAAATAAAGCTCATTTATGTAACTTACAATTTAGCACGAGGAGACAGACTGAGCTTAGCAATGTCCGCGGGCTTCGTTTGTCAAACACATTGAGGAGCATGCCAAATCCACTCCCAACGAGAGTCGCGTGTATAATCATGCTTAAAGTCTGAAGCGCTTGGGCGACATGAAACCATACTGTACAATTAAAAAATTATAGGATATGAGAGATACCCGCGAAGAAGAGCGGTCGAAGCGGGATAATTTTGCTATCGAAAATGTAGAAGCAGCCATTGTACAGGCGTTGTTGATCTAAAGGCGACATGAAGTTGTCCAAGCATAGTTCCCACAAGCCAAGTCGTATGAATCGGGTTTTGGCATTGGGGTATCTTGCAAACCAGAATGGTAGAATTGTAGCAAAGAAGTTGAAAAGAAATCCAACTGATATTGTGAGAAGATAAATATAGAGCATCGCATTTTTGCAGTGCCTTAAAAGCAGATTTAAAAATATGTCATCAAATAACAAATAAAAGAATAGGTTTTGTGTCGTAAGAGGCGTTATGGTTAATTCATTTAAAACGATTTGGCATTAGTAAGATGATACATATCATCGAATCAGCCCCCCTAAGATTTGATTCCAACTGAACCATAATAATTCTTTATTACTTTATTAGGGAAATTTATTGAAATAAACATTCGTTTACACCATGAGAAAGTTTAACAAATGTATTTTGGAGTAGCAAAATCATAAATACTGCAACGACTATACATTGCTCACATCGAAATTGCAAAATTATTCCGTATATGTATTTTTATGTGAATCCACTTTACTAAATGCAAACCCGATGCACCAGGTACGGTTTTTGCAACCGTCTATGCGTTAGCCCTGAATTTTTATTTTCGTGCTCTGGTCCTTATAATTAAAGTCTCTATAGAAAAACAAACCCCTGTTATAGTTATATATGTTTCCTTATTCATTCGGGTATAAATTATAGAATGCGTACTTTATTTTTATTATTGTTGTGTACGTATCTTGGCAAAATGGGTTTTCTAATTCAGTGGCACAATAGTTACACATGAGATCTGTTGACCTCTGCGGCAATTTACCACCCAAATGCACTGAAAAAGCTTTTCGTAAAATCTTAACTAGCGGACAAAACTCGTTCAATCCAAAGTTTGCACAATGTTACAAGAAGAACTAACGACTCTACCGCCACCCACCCCATCTACAAAATACACCCCCAATGCCCCCGACCAGACGAATAAAGCCCGCCCGCAGAGCCAAAAGCTTAAACGGCACCTCGCAGGCATCATCTGAGACACCCACATCGGTAAGTGTTATTTATACAAGGTAAAGCGATCACTGAGGGTAATAGTCACAATTTGATCACAAGCGCGTAGAGAAACACAGGCCACGAGTAACGTCGGAAATAAAGAGAGGGCTAGTACTAATGCGGCAGGGCAGGGTCTAAGTGAGTGCGAGGTTCCTGAATACGCATCGACACGCCAGCACAGTGGCTGAAGGAGGCAGTTCATCGTTTGCACGCCACCGCTGCAGTTGCTCCTGCTGTTGAACACCCGCTTGTTGCATCTCTTCAAACAAGTAAGCGATGTAGCCTGCATCGAATTTGTCTATTAGGAAGGTGAGGGGGAAAAAGAGGATGTTAGGAGTAAAGAGCAATCAAAATTGACGTATTTTTGCGTCCCATAGACTCACTGAGTTGTTGCCAAGATGTACCGTGGATGCGAGCGTAGAGGAGGAGCAACTCGCGGTGGACGGAGTGGGTAGAGGTGCGTTTGAAGGAGCGAAGAGCGGAAACGGCACCACTGACATTTCCGTAGGTCAAGGCGTCGCCTGCCATTCGCACGACCTCCTCCGGTGCGCACTCCTGTCGCTCTTCTCCGCCTACTGACGCCGTCAGGTCTGCCACACTACTCGTCGGACTCACTGCAAAGTGTTGCGCATGATTTCTCAGCCAATGCACCAAATAACATCTACTTAAGCGCTAGTAAAGGCACTAAAAGAACCCGAGCTCGAGGCTTCAACACTCCTAATGCTGATATTCGATCACAAATGATTCGGCATTAAGAGACTTTCGTGAAATGTTCCAAGAGAGAGTGAGTAAGCCCATATAGTTGAGAAATTGGAAATCTGCTGAGATAGGGAAGTGTCGCATAGAAGGTCCATTTCCACTTAATCTCTGTACATCCATGACTTACGAAGAGTATGAGTCACAGAAAGGCCTTTTCCATGCAACTGACTTTTTAAAAAATGAGGTATTTCTAGTGAACAATTTCTGTGAATTGATGACAAGCGCGTGAAAGAGGAAGGCTCGCAATGGTATACTCACGGCAGCCGGTGGGATGGGTGCTGTCCCACAGACGGTAGAGCATCGGCGCTTCCCTGCCAGTGGCAGACTTACGCGGAAAAGCGTCCCACCTCGCCACCAGACACACCGGCAAGTCGGGACTCAGGGTCACCTCCTAAATAGGAGAGCAAAGGAGAGAGTTAGCAGCAACAACTAGCATCAGCCACAGCATCAGATTTTCGCAACTAGCCAGCTAAACTGACCGAGAGTGCGCGAGCGATGGTGAGCGAGCCACCAAGGAGGACACGCCGTCCGCCACCTAACCGCCGTGCCTCGGCCTGGGCATCCATAAGCCAGGCAGCGTAAGCATCGAGAAGATGGGTGGGCAGACCAGCGCGATGCAGTAAGTATACTAGGTTCCACAGCAGTACTCTCCCGCGTCGGTGACCCAGAAGGCCGGCTGAAGACAGTGCCTGCACCGCCATACTCTCTATGCAGCCTTTGCTGCCGCCCCCACCTCCTCCACCGCTATCGACCACCGCCTCTAGCTGTCGGCGCAGCACCAGAGGGCTGAGGAAGGGAACCGACTGTTCAATGAGGCCATGCGAGAGGGGAGTCGCGGCAGTAGTGGTGGGAGGAGGGGGCTCAAGGATGGCAATAGTGCGTACTGTGAGCCTGGGCACGAGAGAATGGCGACAAGAGCTACAGGAGAGCCCGGCGTACGGTGGGTCACCCGCCGCCACCCACATTGCCATTATTTCCTCGTCGTAAAAGAGACGTGAGCAGGATCCACACGGCGTGCAGGTAGTGAGGATGACTCGCAGTTCCTGCACTCGAGGCGCTATCGCAGGCCCCGCAGATGGCCTTGCCACCGCAGAGGGAGGCCTCCGTAGCGGTGGTGGTGGTTTCAAAGACCTCGGTGATTCCGAACGGGCATGAGCCTGTACGGACTCCTCGGATGCTTCAATGAAAAGCATTCATCTTACTCTCCATCAGCTAGATAGTCGACAGACAATCTTGGTGATGGGGAGTGGACTTACTGAGGTTAAGAAGGGGAAAAGATGCCGAGGGCGATTGCTTAAGACCACCCTCACGGCGTGCCGCTGCAAGTGAGGAGGAGCGCGAACGACGCCGCCGCATGGCAGCGGAGGAGGGGGCAGTGGCGGAGGACTGGAGTGATGATGGAGACGGTTTCATCACTAGTGGATTTACCAGACACACACGATCCCCCACCAATCCTACCGCTAGTGGCCCTGCTATGGTATACCACGAGGGTGGCTGGTAGGACAGCACTGAATGGAACACAAAGGAGGAGTCTACGTAATCGAACGTATGAATTTAAGTCATAAACTTATCGTAATCAGTTATGCAGCAACTAATAGCAATTCGTTTCGGTGTAGACATGTCTAACGATGCTAGAAAGTATGAAGATATGTAAAATAGGCAAACACGATCTTGCTTTTAGCAGTGAGTATTTCATGACCTCATCGCATCTCATTCCCGACACTAGTACCAATAATTATCCATGTTAATTGAAATCAGAGAGAACAAGGAGTTCCAGTGCAAAAGACGCACAAAACATGAGAATGCTACGTGTTCACTTCAGCAGAAGATTGACCATACGTCAACAGATGTTGAGGCACAAACATATGGTCTAGATTTAACGCACCAGCAAACTGGGGGTCGAAGGAGAACGCGAGGGGAGATGTGGCAACAGTGGTGTTTACGACACCTTCCTCAATGGAGGTGATGGAACCACGCGGCGTGTCACTAATTTCAAGGCGTCGAGAAGGCGTTGGCGACATCGTAGGGGCCGGTAGGTGGCGCTGTAGCAGCTGTAACCATGACGACGAGGAGGTCGAAGACTGCAACGACGTCTGCGTTGTCTCTGTACTTTGCTAAGATGCCCAACCCCGCCCACATGATTTGACACAAAATGACAATCCGAGCAACAAGACACTTTTGGGAATTTTAAAATAGTGACAGACGTCTCCTCGACACCACTACACGTCAAAATAAAGTATTCCAAAATGTTCATAAGACATTTTCCAATAAAAAAACTATCACAACCAGGATGACCAGAGATGGGAAAAGAGTAAGACTCACCCTTAAAGCCTCATCAGTATCATCAGCAGAGATGCTGGAGTTGTCAGGCGCGGAAACAGTACCAGAACCAGCAACGGCAGTGATGGAGGAGACAGAGGCGGAGGTGGGGGCGACGGCCCAAGGTCGCATATTGCGAGGCAGCCTCGTTCCACTACCTGGTTGACCAAAGAGACTTAAATAGCCAATGGACTTGTTGGCGGTGGTGCTCACGCTACGACTTCGCAAGTGCTGTGATGGCTGCGGTGCTGGTGACGTCGATAATGACTGCTCCAAAGTGATTACATCCGGATTCACGTACTCCACCCTGAAGGAGGCTAGTTTTCGCATTGACGCCTGTGCAAACGATTTCCAGCCTCTGAAGAAGGAAAAAAGGTGGGAGAAAGGGGAGGTGGAGATACAAAACACAAAACCTGTACAGGATTGTGACTCACTTTTTAGAGTAATGAGCCTGTTCCACGGGCTCGAGTAAGCCAGAAGTTTTTTGGTTACCATCAGTGGTGGAAATTTTGTCCATAGATTCAACTAGTTGGCCAATGGCAGGGTCAAAATTGCTACTGCTTTTGCTAGGACGAACAGCATCGCCATCATTGCCATCGTCTTCATCGCCTCCAATATTGAAAGACGGCTGGCTTCCATATGGATATTGTGGAGGGGAGACATCACGATTCTGAATAGGCGTTGATAGAGCCTGTGGGACTAGGCTCGGTGGATCAACAGCTAGGAGAGAGAGAGGTGTGCAGTACGAAAATGACAATCTTTGGAGTTCACTTTGCTACCTTACGATTTAATATTGCGAAATGGTGCTCGTGGAAGGCTCGCAATTCTTCCTATGCACAATTTGGCACAAATAAAACGTACCTTTCCTGGATGCCGCAGTTGACATACCTGTGCTTGACTCAACGCCGTCTTCTGCACTCCTAGCTGAAATCAACTTGTGGCCAAGATCGCGTTGCAACTGAGAGGCGAAGAGCATGAATTATTTTGTGCATTCGCGAGTGAGTAGGAAGCCAGCAATCCCAATCAAGACGAGCCTACCTGATTAGCCATTGCGTAGGAGGGTGCGTTCAACGGTCGGCCGCTCCAGAAACTAATCACGCCCTGATCCGAGGTGCCGTATTCATAGAGCAACGCAATTAGCACGCGCACATACACCTAGATACAGACAACCACCTTCCATGACTACCCTTGGCTACATTCGTTTCAATGCAGTCAAATCGTCAACTGTCTCCGCGGTTCAAATTTTTAAAAATTTTAAATTGCAATTAGGCAATTGTAGCAGTCTATTGCCCATTCTAAGTCCAACACTATTCAAGGTTAGTAAGTCAATCAAAGTGATGGCACCACTGTAATAGGACGTGGGATGCCTTAACAGAAAGCTGTGCATCTGACCTGATCAACAGGTTGAAGCGATGAATCCCAAAGACGCAAGAAAACGCCCACGACGTGAAAGAGGAAATTGCGAGCCTCCAGACAGACACCATCGCTGATGTTCTCACCGCCACAGTGTTGTTGCAGAGAGGCGATGAAGGCGGGCAGGAGGAGGAACCAAAGCGAGTAGACCTCTGACAGCAACTGCTCCGCCCAAGCCACGCCGCCCGCATTGCGTCGTTTCGTCGCTGTAGCAATAACAGCAATAGGACCAATAAATATCACTTTAACTGCATTTGATATGCGGCAAAAAAATGAGTCCTAACCGCATAGGCAAATTTTTGGGGAAGTTCGTGAAAGACTGACCAGCAATGAGACAATCTGTAGTCTCTTGCAGGGTACGCTTGAGGAGAGAATTGAGCTGTGCCACACCCAGAGCTTCGGGCACCCCGTTACCGCGAACGAAGGGAAGGGGAGGGGGAGTGCAGTGCGATGAGGGAGAAAAGTCCTCATCATCGCCCAAGGTCACGTCAGTGTCGTCAACTAGGCGAAATATCGACTCTTCCTTGCTTCTCTCCTTCTTCGTCACCACCGTCCTCGACGAGAGCATAGTAGCGGCAGCACCACCAGTGCGACGAAGACGAGTGCAAAGTTCGTCCAGCAGTGACGTATTGACAGTCTCGGGGAAATGACCCCATCGGGTCCAGGTGAAGTCATTTAGCGGGAGGTCTGAGCACAGTGGATCCATTTCAAGCAGGCCTGGTGGCGACCCGATTATTCTAGGACACTCACTGAGTGGGAGATAAGCAACATAAGTGTGTCAAAGCGGTTGTGTACACAATCCAGGATGAGTTGGTTAAACAGAAAAGGTGGCCGAAAAGAAACAAGAATGAGTGTATTATGCAACTTCATCCTCCAGTTGAAATCTACATCTTTCAATTTTCCCAGTTCCGAAAGAAATTTCGAGACCCGAATTCACAATAGTAATTGCGAAAAAAAACGGAACTCTTAAGAATATGTCATTTTCAATGAAAATGCAACGTTATTATCCAATTCATTAAGTGAAATACAAAGAAAACACAAAGCACTAGCCTTACATTTCCTTCAAAGGCGTTTTAAGGATGTAAGTAAGCATTGTGAGGATTGTACTGACCTAGGGGGCAAAGGACGGCCGCCAAGACTGCTGCCATCAGTACCACTGAGACTGCCCCTGGGAGAAGCAGAGAGACCATTAAGGGGCGCAGAGGCAGCACTGCCAGCGTCGCCACCCGAGCCGCTGGAGACCTGAGAGCCCGTCTCACCTCCACCTCCTGCAATTTCACCACTGCCGCCGGTGCTATGGCTACCACCACCTTTCGGCCTGGATTGTTCACGAGTGAGGCGAAGATGGGCAATAGCGTTATCGAAGGCTTCCAATTCGGCAGTGCGCCCGCTAATGCAGTTGAGATCGCGCACAAAATCTGCCCACAACTGTGTTCCCACCAGCGCCGCGTAAAAGGCATGGGATGCGCGATCCGCCGTGTGCTTAACAAACCCTACACACACACAGACACGTCGCTAAACAGCATTAAACGAAATTATTTCAGGTTTTGGTTAAGGCCTAAAAATAGCAATCGCTGGCTTACAAACGACTACTGAAATACATCCGATGCGTGCATTTGAAGATGCCAACAGGCTGTCAGGTACCAGGTACCGATCAAAACGATGGATAGGTAGTTTCGTGGCATAAATGCTCTAAATTCCATAATTATGAAATACAAATAATAAAAGTTCTGCTTGAGTCAGTTTTGCGATAAATGATTAAAATACGCGGGAGAAATCGGAGGATAATTAAAGGAAAGTCATTCAATGGAAGTGAAAGCAGTGAAGCATATAGTGGGCCCAGTTTGTCTTTGAATGGAACCCCTGTAACTGAGTTTTACATATGATTTAGAGGTGAGAGGTTTGGAATGCAAATGCCCCATTTACATCTCATTTCGGTACACAACAATCGGAATTTGTCGAGTTCAAGCATGTTCCCGGCTAGCATGAGATCACATTCCGTGTCGAGGTAGATGGATTGCACATGCCGGACAAGGCGCGAATGGGTGAGAATGCAACAAAACAATGCAAGGGTGAATCACACCAAGTAACACAATGCGGCAATTAAGGAGGTAATTTTACGCACCCTCAGAGTCAAAGAGGAGCTCCTTGTCTTTGGAGGTGACGGGCAAAAGGAATTCGCGGTAGTCCTGCAACAACTCCGTCATGAAGGTATAGCATGCTCGTCGCACGTTCGTCCCCAGTAGAGACTACAGTAAAAATTTCAAGAAAAAAAAATCCTAATGAAAAATGATGGATGCAAGTTCCTTAGCCGATTCAATCATTCATCAATCTTAGAATAATTTGGAAAAATTCCAGACTCACTAAGAGAGTGAAGCCTTTCGTGAAATTCGATCAAGTTAATAATAATTCAACGCAATAGGTGAAACAACTGCTCCAGAGTAAATACGGTGGAAGATGAGGACAAGTATCACTCCATGGATTAAACGTAACAACCAAATGATGGCCATCCAATAAGTGTTGCTCAAACTATGAAGTGTAGATCAAGACGCCTTCGATGATCTAATTGAGTTCTATATTGCCCCTCTCTCCATAGCCTCCCATCGAGACCGTTCCGTCCTCAGGACTACAAACAAGCTGATGTTTTTAAGGTGGGTCAACTAGGCCACCGAGGCCTCGGGAACGCCAATTTGCTGCCCAATTGATACATAACATCATGAATTGCGCGTACGATGAAACTAAAAAACAACATTCAGCTGGATTAGCCATAAGCAATTCTGACGCCTTTTCGGAGGAAAGGAAAGGGAAAGGGAGACGCAGCGTGGCAGGGCGTACCAGATGGCTTTTGTACTTCTCTTGGACTCGGACACCCATCTTGACGTCTTGTTGCATGCGCTTATCAAGCTCGGTCAAGCGCTCCTCATTGCGGACTAGGGCAGCGCGCAAACGCTTCTGCGGTCCGCGGGGCAACACGGTGCGGGCGTCCGTGGCAGTGATGGCAGCGGGACGAAATAGGCGTGTGTCTAGGTCCACCACGCTGATGTCCGCCTCCGCCGGCGGCAGCTGGAAGAACTCGAAGAAGCGCGAGTCCACCCCAATGAGATAGGGCGAAGGTGATTGAATCACGTGGATGCACCGCATGTGAATGAGCGGAATGTACACTAGCACCCAGCGCAGTGGGTGGATTAGCTGAAGGCGCACACACACGGATTTGAGTTGATAAAACTGAGCAAGGTGATCGTCAACACTGATCGTGGTAAAGGTAAGCTGATGATCATGCGGAACGGTCGAGGACTGGTTGACAATAGTGTATCACTTGCTCAGTAGTACGAATGATAAACACGTTATCTAACGCTTGCATCAACCTAGCGAATGAAAAAAAAGCGTTTAACTCTCTAAAAGAAATTTCCAAGAAGTATCACGCTAAAGCACATTGTTCTTGCAGCTGCGAACTTTCCACCAGAATATTAAAAAAAAAAAAACATTAATAAGGTTCCAGTTCTGATATGTAACCCATTTGGGAACAAGAGCAAGGGGCGTACTGTGATGAGCTGCTGAATGGTGTCCACAAGGAAGTCAGGCATGACAGAGACGAAGAGAAGTTTCTGCTCAGTGAGGAGCTGCACCATCAGCTGCAGTGTCAACTCTGAGCCGAGGCGATGCAGCAAGTGGGCGTAGGGCTCACCCGAAGAACTGCAAGATACCAACAACAAGCAATAAAATGGGTTTTGTAAACAACAACCCAACAACCCCAAAATTGACAATGGCGATGCATCAAGATGCATAGCCCACCAAAGTGAGATACCATTCACATGCATGCCAAAAAGTCACCGATTGGATAGATACATTTGTAAAAGTAGTGCGTGATATCGCTGACCTGGAAAAGTAGTTGCCATAAGGAATTTGTAGCCGCATATGGTAGGCATCAAGCTGAAATGACAAATAGAAGGCAACAATTGGAAAGTTGTTGATGAAAACAATGGCTACTCAAGTTTAAAACCTACATCGACAATGACGTTGGGAGACCGGTGATCAGGAAAGGGAACTTCACGGAGAATAAATGCTAAATGCCTGAAGTTGGCATGAAATTGAAAAAAAAAACATCATTTAGCTTCCCACGAGCGTTAAAAAAGTTTCGACATAGATCTCTATGGATTAAACTAATCCAGCACCCAGAATGGATGCAACTCGACCAGTTTGGAACCGTGATATTCGATTGCAAATGAGGTAGCCGAGACCACGACTGGTCTAGCAAAGACCCAGTCAAATATCTTGATTTTTTTTTCCACTTTAGCTGCTGAACTGTCCATTATGTCACAGATGTCCAATGTCAAGGCAAAGTCGCACCGTCAAAAGACAATTCATCCCAGGAACACAAACGATAAATCTGCGGATGGGAGTAGGAATGAGATTTAATACCATGGAGTGTGAATTCCTACACTGCCTCATGCGAATAGGACTTCCTGTCCCATCATCCCCAAGTCATGCCTGCTACTGAAGGAGAAAGAAATTCGCCTTGTGCACGATCCTCTCACATTGTATCAGTCGCAATTACTGCTCGACGTTCAACTAGTGATTGAATAATTGTGACAACAGTCCACTACTTTCAACAAAATTGACAGGAATGAAAGATATTCCTTAGTATGACTCATCCTTGAAACCAAGTTGGTCAAAACACAACTTACCAGCAAGTCAAGTCACGCCAACACATCCCTTCAGAACACTACACACACCAATCGACGGAACATGTCTGCAGTCCTGAAACTCTAGTAGCATTCGTCAAGCAGACAAACTCGAACCACATCAAGACTAACCAGCATTTGTGCGAGTTCAGAAGCCGAAGGTAGTTCAGAGCACTATAGAGCACCGACCGACGCCCACACATGCTTTATAATGCACATAAACAATCGGACGCCTTCCATGTGCACCTACAGGCCAAAATGCGTTGCAGCAAGCTGCAGCGTAAACTCTATGGGTCTTCCTGACCGGCTTTTACTATGGAGTTAGAATTATTCTTAGCTGCTAAATAATGCACCCTAAGTCAGTGACATTGATCGATGGACAACATTCAGAGCGGTATTTCAATGCCAAGATGTTTCACAGACTAGCACAATTCCCATTGCAGAGCTTGATTAGGTGGTAGTTACCACATTTAAACTACATTTGAACGTCACTACATGTCTAGAAAGGTGCAATAACTACCCCACCTTTCAAGAGGAATGGACTGGTCCTTAGAACTGAAACAACGGGAGTGAAGGAAGTCAAGGAAGGGTTTAAGCCCGTTGCCAAAGTTGAACCGTGAGACGAGGCAGAGGGTCTTGGTGACACCGAGCACACGGTCACCGATGCGAGAAGAGGCAAAGACGCCCTGACGCTGCTCGATGTCCAGCAGCTCTTCTTGTGTGAAAAGCTCCGCCTCCGCCTCTCTTACCACCACTGCAGCCGCCCGTCGCCGTCGCTGCTCTTTCCCTTCTGCCTTTCCCTCTGTCTCTTCCATTCGCACAAGCTCCGGGTCCACATTCAGCCGGTAGCACCTATCTCGGTCCAGTAGCGACACATCGTAGGGCTCGTAGAAGGTCAGTGCTGATCCATGGAACTACAAGCAAGGAACAGTAAACCCCAAATCGGCTGCACAACGTGACAATGGCGCTCGAAACAACCATTTTAACAGATTTTAACAATAATTCTCGGGTTAGCCGACGAAACTACACCAAACATGTCTGTGGTCCTGCGCAGATCAACTCCCCTTCAACTTCGGCGCCTTGATAATTTCTCGGATCATATATCCATATCAGACGCAGTAGTTTCCACTACTCATTTCAAGAGATTACCGTCAACATATTCCACAGTTTCAGTAGGACATGCAAAGCCAAAGCACGACTATTATTTTTGGGTATGGAAGCAAGACAAATGAGGACGAATCGAAATTGCCCGTCAAAAATGTTCAATTCCTTTTCCTCCAAATTATTCGCCACCTTACTCCATACTTCATGCCGCCATCGAACCCCAAGTTTCGTCACGATTAATAGAAAGACTTAGAAAGCTATGTGGGAATATTCAAAAGCTTCAAAGCTGCAGCAAAACATTTGCCTTGTAAGGTACTAGCTAATCGGACCAATGAAATGCCAGAGTGGAGATGAAAGTACCTTTTGATAGGCAGCGTTGGTGACGACGAAGGTGAAAAAAACGGATCCAGGAGGATTTTGATCGACGGACCAGGACTCAATAGTTGCACCCCAGGGCAAGCAAAAGTTGGACAGAGTAGCAATGTCCACAGTGTTAAATATGGGCTCATTTGCTATTTCATCTAAATGAAACAAGAATGCCCGAGAATGAACCAAATGAAAAACATAAAGCTTTCCCTGTTCGATTAGTTACAGACAAATCTAATAGCTTTGTCGCGTGAAAAGCATAAATGCAGTGGACGTCATTCTCGATAATGGACGAGGCAGAACACAAGAGAATGCAAAGTGAAGTGGTTGAAAGGAGTACGACCCTGTGTCGACAAGCAGACATTGTTTTCTCCCGGAGGGTACAGACAAGCAACTCCCTAGCAGATATGTTAACCAATGGGACTGTTTCGAAAGCACTCTCAGTACAGAAAACAGGAAATGGGATGAGACTTAAAATGTAGCGCGATGCGCCTTTTAGTAGAGAAGGAAGTACCTGTCGTCATTGAGGGTGGAAAGGAAACAGAGGGAGCGTGGTACCACATGAGCACCTCCGGTTGATAGGTCGCAATGTAGCGCTTTACGAAGGACTTTTTGTAGCAGATATGCATATCGTCTGCCATCTACAACATGATCACAATTTAAATGAATCCAAAGAGTCTCACATCAGAATTCACTAACTTCGCGAACCTCACTTTGCTATGCTTACCCACACCAACCCCGCACGCCGCACAAAAATGCCATTGCAAAGCAACAGTTGGAAGCAGTGGGCTGGGGGGATCTCATGTGATACTCCACAAGGAGTACCATAAAAGCACACCATCTTATGCCGGAAAACGTTGAAGCATTTCAGCAACCCGTACACTCACACCGCGCCCTGGCCCCAAAGTATCTCTACTTCTCCAATGGTATTACAGCCCCTGTGCCGCAGTAATGTCATGAAAATAGCACTTAATGTATTCATTGTAATATATATTAACAAAGATTATCTGGAGCACAGCGAACAAAAGGAGCAGTGACTTCACAATGCACTAATTTCGATGTGGTGAGCCATCAAAACCCCTGGAAGGCAAATACATGTCCAAGTCAACTGTTTACAAGTGTGTACTAGATGCTAGTGCCAATAACTGAAGACGCAAATCGTTCAAAGTTGTGAAAAACACCGCAACAACTCATTTCATCCTTAGCATTAGCAAAGATTCAAAAAACAATTGCCTATAATGAAACATGAGAGATAGGTGGTTCAACTTCGGGCATGGAGTATACACATGTATAGGTATGCAAACATGCACACGCACATCTAGAGAAGTGATAAGTAAACCTTGTCGCATCAACAAACTTTCACCAACAGTGTTTTCGAAGCAAAATTAGCAAATAAACACAATTTAATTAGAAGTATATAATATTTCTATGAACCAATGTTTTGATGATAAGCAAGGTAAATAGATGTAATGAAAGTGCATATTATTTTTCTTGCACAGGTCAAGCAGGCCATTCTCTAGAGAGGCAAAAAGGTTGAAGAGTAAAGACTTGACACAACTTTGCCACAGTGGCCTCAATCCACCTGCCAGACACTCCAAAATGTGCACAGCTAAACCAGTTCTAAAGCATTAGCTGATTTGGTCTATAAGCCAAGAACGTAGGAAGCATTGATAACGACAATGTTCTCATGCTTAAAACTAAAGTATAGAAGACGCCATTAATCTTGTATGAACACGCACAAAAATATCCCATAACGATAATTCAAAGTGGATCCTATCGATAGAAAATGCATCTGGTTTATACGAACAGGAATGCGTTAAATTACAACACTTCATATTTTGCAGAAAATCGTTTTCACTGACCCTAGATCTAAGACAATTGGCTAAGTTCTAAAGAGCTACAAATATTATGATAAAGAGGCCAATAAATGTTTAGACCAGAATATTCAGCATAAAAGCAACAAAGCTAACGAACAGAAAGATTGCCAAAAAGGATGCTGCCTCTACGGATGGACCACTTACTAATGAGTGAATTAACTTTTGCGGTAGCTCCTTGTATCCCAATGGACAACACTCTCCTTTCTTCTTTAATATTATGCAGATATCTGTAAGTGCTAGCTCATCAACACCGTAGTTTTTTTGCAACCGACTATACGACAGAAACATATTTGAGGCGGGCAAAAACCGCTTCTTCATAATGACTGCCGGACGATGACCAATGGTGTGCGTAATGTTTGACGAGTTCGGCTTTAATCTCACGTCAGTATCTACAAGTCTGGCAAATAAATGTGTAAACGGGAAGTTTTCAAAGAAAATAAAGAGCATAAATCAGAATAGCCCTACCCGATGTCACCAATTGGTGGAATGTCATATCCACGACGATAGCAAATGCACAAGTCATCACCAGAACGGCTTTGCAAAAAGCATCCAGTCGACCCACCGACCGATCTGCTGATCACTTGGTAACCATCGGGAGGATGCTCCCTCTGACTTATATTAACCAACTATGACACAGTCTACATTTTTAGACAATTACCTGAACATCGATTATGGGAGTCGTGTATCGAGAAAAATCCAAACATTTCGATTCCGAAAGCACAATTTCCTCACCATTTAGCAGAATTTCTGAAACATCAAATGGTGTTGGTGCCTCGGAAAGGCCACAAACGGCAAAGCATTCGGCTATATAGTCAGATGCTCCACCATTTAGAGACAAGTCATTCATGTTTGTAAGGGTTAAAAACGTTGCCAAGGAACAACTACAAGCCTGCACAGACTGTTACAACATTGGGTGATGGTTCTTGCTAAAAATGGGCGGACTTTCGCAGTAATGTGGGCTAGCGAATCGGCAAATTTTTATTGGTTACAATAATGTAGCGACTACTCCGAATTTTTCTTAGCATATCTAACTAAAAAAACCACAAGTAGCCAGTCTTACGAGCGCGTCATTATAAAATCATAGTAAACTATTGTCACAAGGTAAATTGCATTGCATCTTGACCAGATGCCACAGCTTTAAAATTGGTAATGTCTCTGGGATTATTGACCATTTTATATTTGTTTTAAAGTTTTTTTTCGATCTGCTATTAATACGATCAAAGAAACCAATTGAGGGTGTGCGAAGTGTGGAAAGGCTAAAAATGGTTTGGGAACAATTATCGTATTCGTAGAAATGTTTTGAAGATAAACGATCTGCTAGTAATACATTTAAAGAAATCAATTGAGGGAGTACGAAGTGTGGAAAGGATAAAAATGGGCCGAAAACATTTGTCGTAATCGTAGAAATGTTTTGAAGATAAGTGTTTGACTCATCTTCGTGGTACTATTGTGGTAGCGTTAGAAACCTAATATTCCTAACAGAACCAGCCTAATACTTCGCCTGACTTGTTTGCTCATTCAAAAACCCTCCGTTTCATGATATGTCCTACTGGATCGAGCTCACATGGTTCGCGTGGTTATTGATTGTTTGGGTAATGGCTACCACAGTATTGACAATCTATTTCGGGACCTGTTACATTTTTCGACGTTGGAAAAGTCAAGACATCAAGCCTATTAAGCGTCGAAAGTCATTGTGACAATGATGCCGCCATGATAATCAGAACCTCCCTTTATTTTATTATTCCGCCCTGTTTGAGTCAATAAAGGCCTTTTACGTTGCAAAACCTTCTCACCCAGCGCTCAACCAGGTCACGCCAATTGACGATTGGACCGATAGACACCACAAATTCCCACTAAAAATACTATGATCCACACTCCCCTCCCCCCAATAATGAACCTTTTCTCCATATGTCGCCAAGATGGACCCACCAAATTTCCTCTCAATTATAAGCACTGAAACGAATGTATGGAAAAAGGGGTGCATTGGTAGCGCATGTAGTTAAACACATTCCATGACATCCTGCAGAAGTAGGTTACTACGGCTCAAATCAGGACCTAGTGATGATAACACTGCCTTTACGGAGGACCCTAAGAGTTCAGGGGATATATGCACACAATGTGGAGTCTATTCACAGACAATGACGGGGGCTTCGTCAGTGTCCCAGTCCACCTCGTCTGCCGCCATTCCACCGTCCGCGCCGGCAGAGTTTCGGTGTCCCGAGAGGCGCACATTAAAGCGTCGCTCCAGGCAAACGCGAAGCCCCTCTGCGCGTCTCAACAGGTCTTCCATCAATCGAATTCGGTCTGACGGAGCTGTTGCTGCTGCTTCCGCGATGTTACCAAAGAGCCGCGTCAGCGTGTGTGGAAGAAAGGCGGGTTCGTTGTGGCACGCATGCCACTCGTCGAAGTGGGAGAGAGAAGCTTTTCCCTCTTTGCCTTCTGCGTCCGCGTGAAAGAGTCCTGCCATGTCGACATCCATCCCATTGCTAACCGTGTCCTCGTTGCTTGCACTGTACATGAGGAGGCGGTAGAGACTCGTAATGAGAGCCTTGTAGAGTCGTGGTCTCTCCACCACCGCGCGCTCGCAGTTTGCCAGTAGGGAAAAGAGGCGTCGCCATTGATACCAGCCCTCTAGGACCTCACCTAAATTTGCATCAATTACTTACAGGGCGAAGGTATTGGCTTACCGAGGAGGAAGACGACAAATGCAAAGTGAAATTCGCCAAGCAGACGAGCCTCGGCAGGCCTCAGTGCACCGGCTGATGACATTTCCTCCCCAGGATATTGCAGCTGTGCGATAATGTGATCAAGAGTGTATGTTTGGTCCATGTTGTACTGACTTATCTCAGCCGGGGACGAGCCAGATGGGTAGAGTGGATGTTGGGGCAGTTCTGTCCAGTGCAACTAATATCTGGAGGTAATCGATAAACTGGAAAATTACTTCCGTCTCTGGAAGAGTCTTTAAAGTCGGCAATTGTTCCTCCCCTCTGGCAATTGATTCGGGCGCAGCAACATCTTTGCAGTCACGACACAAACGCGTGGGGATGGGCAGAGAGGCTCGATCACGGCTAGTTGACTTTTCCGACAGAAATAGGGGACAGGAGTAGATATACTTGCCCGAGGGCTGTAGCCTGGCTATTGTGTCCAGTGTGATATGCGAGGAAAGCGCTACCCAGTTGGTAAATCTGCAATAATAATTCTAAGTGTTTTTGATGCTACAACTTACCTCTCCTTAGGGTAGGCTATCAGGTACATTTGCATTTCGGTCTGATTGGATCGCATCAAGTCGACATCGCCTTCGGTGCTGGGTAAGTCCACAAATTCCTCAGCCTCCTTGACCCAACGCTTTTTGACTACACATGGCTTGGAGAAATCGAGGAAAAGACTGCATCGCAGGCCGGAGACAGTTTTTCTGTCCAAACTGTTCGCGGCCGCGTTGAAGAAGAGGCAGTGTAGCCCAAGGGGGATGTCACGAATGCCGTGAAAATTGGGACCCACTGTCCATAAGTTCGTGTCCAGTCCTATCAGCGTACCCGGTGGCACATCGGAGAGCAGAAGCCAAGAAACGTTCGGGTTAATCTTCTCCTTCCCCTCAGTCTTAGCCATCGTTCTAAACAAGATAATGATGGAAGCAAGTGAGACACCGTTGTCCACTACAAATAAAAATCTTAACATACTTACCAACTTCTTGACACTAAGAGGACCAGGAAATGGAAAGGCTACATCAGCAGCAGCAGTAGCCCTACTCAAGCACAATCCCAACATTTGCCTTCTTTAATCAGTGGTTTAATGACAAAAAGAACAAAAGAACTCCACGGAGCTCACAAAAGGACCTCTTATGCTGTTGAACCACAGAAACCAATGCAAGGTAGGTTGCAAACCAATCTAAGCAAGTAGCTCACTTCTACCCCCTTGGAAAGCGCCTCAATTCCTAGCTTGTGTCATCGTATAAAACAGGAAAACTACCGACAATATCCGCGACCCGAACAGACCTTGGGTGGGTTCTCGTACTCCACTCTTCTATTCTCTACTAACTCTCATCTCCTTTTTACTCATAGACGAAACATAGTGATATCTGGCACAACCATTTCATTAGACTTGAACACAGTCTATTCATAACGCAGTCTTTTGGGTAAACCAACCGAATGCGAACACGAACGCGGCAAGGCTTTTGAAGAACCGAAGTAAAGGCCCTGCCACGCACTACTGTTCAACCGTTTGCTTTGAAACATAACCGTCGGCTTTTTACTCCTGCTGAGACAAGCGACAAAGAGATGACAAACTTCACTGAGCTCATTCAATAGATCAAATACAATCTCTAAAATGATTTGGCACTTCATCTGATAAAATTTGATAGTAAGACAGGTAGTTGGAGCAAAAAGGATTATGGTCTGCACATTGCAGCGTTTGCATGGAATACTGTAGCAAAACACAAAGGAAGGAGGTTCTCAAACCGCCACAGACGCCCAACCCCTTGACCTTCATCGCGAAAACACCCATACTACCCTAGTGGAAACAACCGGATGCTGGTATAACAAATTTACATCGGTTACCGCAGGAAATGACATATCCCACAATAAAGGAAAATATCAGCGCACGAATGTTCGTGATTTTCACAAGAAAACGACCCTTCATTGAACCATAATCGGAACTGAGTGTCCAGAATATTATTATTCCTCCATAAACTAACACATTCATGTACGAATAACCTGATCGCGTACAAGCATGCAGGAGGTCAAACGCCTCACCAAGGCAATGTGGTACTCTTCGTTTCTTCAGGCATGTATCACTTCTGCATCCTATGTCTAATTGGTCACTTCCAATTACGCATATAAGATCGCCAAGGGAGCAGACTATTTCACATAAGTGGCCCAAAAGAAACATCGGGAAACCAAAGATGCCGGAGACATAGGATTCTTTTCTTTATCTGATGCACTTGCCAAAACAGGCTCACAGATAGTCTATGGCGGATGAAATCCCACCTTGATACACCTTTTCACCGAATAACGCAAGATATTCCGCATTTCAGAGACACGCATAACACTCGGTCATCTTCAGGGCATTCAACAAAGAGCTTCAAACCCAAGATCAGACAACGCGAGATAGACTCTTCACAATCAACGAAAATAAAAAAGGTGCAGTGGTCACAAAGGGGACTTCCCGGTGTGTTTCTTCAAACACAGACCCGCGTAAACAAAACGAGTCACTATGATTTAATGCTCGTGTTCACTAGTAAAAAATTGAGGTTTTAGGTTTGAAATTAGTGCAACAATGTTAGCTTAATTTCAGTCGAGAAAGCGGCCTAAAACAGTCTCATAAAGCTGTTCGCAGCCATGAAACCATTATAATCTTCCGAATGACTGAGTAATCTATGCGTGATTTGAATTGTGGGACTATTTTTACTAGCAAATTTTCGTCCACGCAGTGCAGGTTAGGACCAGCTTAACTCCACTAGAATAAAATGCAACTTCATATAAAGCAGTCAGTAGAGAACGAAGCTTAGCCAGACAAATAAGTTAGGGACAACAGCCAACCTGAAATAACCCTTGAGGGGGTTAACTGATAAAAAAGCCCGGTGAAGGCACACAAGATGACCAAGCAGTTAAATAGATAGCGGATATTTATCTTGTAGGATACAAAAGCAGAAATAAAAGCGGATCACGTCACACTTGCCTCTTCATTGATACTCTTCGTATAATACCTCTTCACGAAATGTCAAGTTAACATATTAAGACTGAACCAACAAGTGCAAATACCTTTCTAAGGTAAAAAGATCCACACGGTGAAAGGAGGAGATGAATCGATACATAAGACTTAAATTGAATGGATTCACGGAACCTCTATTATACTGCAAGCGTGCCGCCTAAGAAAATAGGGCACTAATTCTGTTACGAGCAAGCATTGGCACAGACACTTTAAGCACCCCGGAGCAAGCATGAAACCATTATATAAACATATTAAAGAATCCAGACTCAAGGGAGTGTAGCACGAAAAGTCAGAATAAATTGCCCTGAGTCGCTTACCACAAGTGAAAGTGATCAAGCTATGTTTGAGCAGTAAAAAATTAAGAGGTGAAATCAGTAACACCTGAAAATTAATGCAGCATACCGACGAAAAGTTAGGCAGCAGAACTGGTATTGGTCGAACAGTATCAACCAGTTGCACTACAGTCTATACAAGCATTTAAAACAAGATCTGTGAAATTGGCAAAAGCAGTAATTCTTAAGCCACGGCACCCCAACTTACCTCAAATTTTTGTGCTTGCACGATTGCGCTTTATACAACTTGCTTAACATCTCTTCCTGAAGAATAATTTAACGTACAATAGTGAGGTTCTGTTATGCCAATGTGGAGAGCTCCGAATAAATTAACTTTCATTTCATGTTTCAGCATATTTGGAGTCGATACCCATATTAGTATCTTCCATATTTTTAAGAAGCAGTATCGTATTTCAAAACTAAGTGTGTTTTAATAATGCAGCTTGTCACTCAACATTTTCCAAGACGGGATGTTCCTGACATGGCGGGAAGTTCACGTTGGCCGTCGCCGTCCTCAACGTCTGGGACATCAGCCAGCAAATTCGAGACTTTCACAAGGTGCATAAGTGTGCGACGAGTCACGGGACTTGCTTAGCCCTAATCTAGTCTATCATCACATGTAGAATGCGTAGGCGTCAGACCCGCCTGTTTATAGTCGCATTCTTGCAAACGAGACAGCTAATTTGCCAAAGGATCCTCAATTTTGCTGACATTGGTCATCATATGCAGAACACATCGAATGCTAGACAAAACAACTAAGTAATGAAAACAGACCATGATTGCTTTCTAATTTGTAAACAATGCTTTTCCACAAAGCGTTCCTTCTTTGATCGCCGACCTTGAACCCTGGTAATTACACAGTATTCATTCGTTACATCGGTAAACAAAACACAACCGCATGAAAAATAGTTCACGGCCATCCTTTTCTCTCGGGCTAATGAGGAAAGCCGAGGCGTCCCTGAAGACGATGTTTGAGCAGATTATGCATCGTTCACGTGAAGAAGGGATCGAGGTGGGGCAGGATGGGGATATAGGCACGGCTTACAGATTAAACCGCTAGAAGGAGATGCAATAGAAAAAGCTTCCAAGTGGCTTCTTCCCCTAAGTTCATCGTTAACCTAAACGCCAAGGTACTACGTAGTCTATTTCCTCATCTTAACGTCGTTCTCGACCTTCCCCTTAGGCAGCCTCCTGAATGAGCCACCACGTGACCGATGCTATAGGAAATAACACCAAACAACTACCCATACTGTTCAACAAAATTAATTCAACTAGGAAGATATTTGACTGTAGTATCGAGTTCGGGAGATTCACCGTGCTTGGAATGTGCCGACCATCAGGCGCGTCCATTAGCAGTCAAAGGTCCTATGGCTTAGGAGCAGTCCTACAGCAATGGACAAAGTTCAACATATTTCCCCTTGGCACTTGGTCCCCATTCCAAGCCTACTTACCCATATCAGTCGGAGTTATTGCCAGCTAGTAGAGAAGTGGAGGAGGTATCGCGAGTTCTCCTCATCGACGTCACCATACAGGTTGGGTGGACACCCCCAAAACAAGCTTTTTAGATAATTAACGGTTAGCATTGCCTCAGGTATTATTAGCAATCCTGCGAAACACAAAATTATGGTTGTTTCCGAAAATTGACGCCATTTTTAGACCCTCTTTTAGGGCGCCTCTTTCACCCTGCTAACTTTTTATCACTCGGTAGTAGAAATCTTTACCATAGGATTTGCTCTTCGCTGAGGCCAATTTAGTGCTCCAAGACTTTTCTTCAATGGGCCAGAATATGCATTGTCGTGGTCTACAGATCATTATCCGGAGGCCAGACTGCCTGGCGGACATGGGGCTACGGGGTCCCCCCAAATGGCTCAGTAGCATAACCTCGAGTTAAACAAACAATTAACACAAATAAAGTTAGAGTCTTAGTTTCATTATTTTATAACAGTGGGTTCTTCATTTTCGGTGTTATACAGGAAAGCAGAGGTAAAAGGGGCCAAAAGCGGTCCCATTAACAGAGCCAACAGCATGAAACTTCCAGCTAGAAATGTTGTACGGAATTCCACCTACTTATTTCAAAATAACCCAAGGAATGACTCAAGGAGACAGTGGCAGAAGGTGCGCAGTGTAGCTACGACCTGGTCACAAGGTGAACCTCATGACCGACGTAAGGTGAAAGGCTGGGAGTGGTGAATGCCGAGGTAAGGGACAAAAAAGTCCAATGGCAATGGCTTACTTGCAGTAGATTTGACACACGACGGGGGTGGCAGTAAGAAGGCGAGGAAGCTAATCCAGCCATGTACGAGACCGATTTCACTTCATTTGTTCCTCCATTAGATTAACAATCGAAGCAATGGCGACAGCAATCCTAGCGAAGTAATGAGCAAAAGCAAACAAGTAAGCCCCAACTCAATGACGAATTTAAAATTACTTACAAATTAATCTACAGCCACCCAATTATCCGCCTACAGGACTGAAATGAGAAACCTTGGACACTCTGTTCCTCTCCGGTAGAAGCCTTCTTCCTCATCTCGTAGAAGCTGGGCTAACTCTTTTGTCCTTTTAAGAACTCACTGTTTCTCTCTCTTTGAACTATCATGATTAGTAAATATAAGGGCTCATAGGTAGCTTGCAATTTATTTGCCCTGGGATCATGTCAACAACTTTTAATGATCTGACTGATTGTTGACATTTCCCTAGGGGGCGAGTTGTCTAGATGGTATACTACCTTTGAAAGCATTTAACCGCCTTTAAGGTGCCATAAAGGCTCCACTAATTACCATCGAGTCGGGCTTTTATTTACAAATAGGAAACGCACAGCGGTTGTAGCAACCCGAGAATTCCTTGAAGGCAAAGGAAGGCATAATACTAGGGCAGAATATACACACATTCTGTAAACAGAGGGACTGGGACTATATAGTCACCGAAGTGACCGAAACTGGTAGTCAGAACAAACAAAGCATTACATTGCTCCTCTCTTCTTTCGAGCATCGCTCCCGACGCTCCCCTTGGTGGCAAACCACCCGCCTCACCCATCACGACGTAATCAATGCTTGAGAGACACCCACGAGCTAACCGTGCCAATCATTGAAATTAGAGCCCAAATGAGGAGACACAAAGTCACTGATCCCTCTTGGCACTTGGACTCGACTTGCAGTTTAGTCCGCTTTTGGGAAGTAAATGCATAGTAAGAGGTTCCGCTGAGCATCAGCGTGTCCATAGGGAGACGTTGGAACACTGGCCTCCTTGAGCAGGTATATTAGGGAAATCTTCGCAACGAACTGTTTCCAAGTGGTTCACGGCCTGTGTTGTTTCAGTTGTTAATAGCCTTCTTGTAGAACACAGAGATGGGGTAGATGCCAAAGGCAGACGTCGTTGTCAGCCCTTTCGTCATGGGGTGTCAGAGATTCTCCCATACGTAGCAAATGCACTCCTTTCACACAGCTACAGTTTGTCAGGAGCGATATGGATCAGGATGGAAACCCATTAAAGTGGGGTCCGCTTTCCGCTACTACCAATGTAGCGTGTCAAGACTTCCTTGATGACAAAAGAAGGCATACTACTAGGTTGTGGCATGGCATGGCCCGGAGGCAGTATTACAGCGATGGCCTTTCGATTTGACTTCCGACCTGTCTAGACGCTTCCAAATTCGCCTTTGTGAAACTCTTAAGCACATTGATCGTTCGTTTAACCCTTCATTTCGGTAGGGGGCCACCTAAGCACTCCAGGTCGTGCTAGAGGTCCCGATCCCGACTATGGGTCGACCTTCTTTCACCTTCATATCCACACCAAATCCAGCAAATGTCAAAGTTTTCGTGTCGAAATATGCAAATTCCAATTGGCTGATAGAATCGCAAGTTGAATACCTTTGTGAGGACTGAATGGTGAAAACGATCAAGCTTCGAGGACATTGTACCAAAAATGGAAATGAAATCGCACAAATAATAATGTGAGTTCTGTAAATTGCTTTTTTATTTATCCTCCAAAGGTGGTGTCAATTCCACATCCATGAAATACCACGAAATTTTGTTTTCTCCTTAAGTCTTAAAAATTGTCAACAACAGCCCCTTCAAATTGCATGCCCGCTGGATAGCACTCCGCGTAGATGACTTTCTGTCTCTCACCCTCTAATGCATTTCCCACACGGTCTCCTGTAATTTACATTTGTTCAGTTAAAACAGGCCCTACCCAATGGACACCATCAAGGTAACTCCATTATGCCATCCAAAATTGGTGTCCTTTGATGAGCTCGTTGTAGCAATGCCATAAATTGAAATGTGATGAGGCAAGGCCCTGAGGAGGTTAAACTCAAACAGCATGAGCAAACTTTACGGTGACAGTTAGGGCTTCGGTCATAAAAAAAAAGGTACATTTCATCAAAAACAATCATGCATGTAATGCATGATGCAGTGCCATCAGGTAGATTTAAAAGGTGTCGACGAAATATTTCTATCTGTACTTTGGTGTGTAGCAACAACACACAGAAGGCTCCATCATTGTGCCTCTGCCGAGAGACCTGAACTTTGGGCCAAGCCAGTAATCCCATGCCCTACTGGAAGTCCCCAAAGGGACACAGCTAATCCATGAGCGAACGCTTTAACTATATCGGACCCAAAATCTCGCCTTAATGCTTTCAACTTGTTTGAACAGAAACCAAAATCAAGCAAATACTAAATAATAATGCCACTCACTTGACTAGAGAATGGTAAAAATTAAGTACGATAGGACCAGAAACACGGCCTTCCACGAAAAAAAGTAGTTGGAAGCTGAACAACTAAGCATATAAGAGACAAATTATCGCCGTGCTACATGGACGCATTAAGCGCGACTAAGGTTGGAGATTATGCAAGTTTATACTGCCAGATGGAGATCCTATTGGACTGAAAACCTTGGACTCTTCCTTTCTTATTAATGAGGCGCCGTTGCTATCCATGAGTGCCTCAACTTACGCTTTTCATGTGTGGGAGGATGTTGGGAAGAAATGGATTGAATCGAAGTGCGGTATTCCTTTGCCAACTCTTGACGATTTAACCTGTGATGCCGCTACAAATTTAGTTTTTTCTACAAGGTGTTGGAAAGGAGTAAGTTGCAATTCATTCCAAGTCACTCATCTTCACACGCCTAACTAGACCTGTGGCCTGGCCCACCGTCATGCTTGAGGCGAGAAGGTGGAGGTCAAGGCTAGACAGCATTGGTGACAAACTGTCTTCTATCTAAACACGAAACCCGCAGTTGAGCTGTTTGGTTGTCATGCTCCGCATCTCAAGGTAAAGCTGTACGTCGACTTGCCGTTTCCAGAATTTGGCTTCTAGTGACTTCAGGTGGATGGGTAAAAGCAAGGACAGATGTGTGCGCAGTTGGGGAAGAAAAACAGTGCATTCATTAAATTTGGTGACAAATGCTGCCTGAAGAAGCAGGTGGTTGAATAACAACCAGATCGTTTGTTTAACTCTCGAATTTTTTTTACTAAAAGGCAACTCAGAGACTCCGCTGGCCTGGTCTACGGGCCATCTCAGTAGTATCGATTCCCTCGATGTGTCCTCAGGTAGGTCTCGAAGCGCGACAAAACCCTTGTCAAAAAAGGCCACCATCAAAACGACCTATGATCTGCACACAAGTGCTCCCAGTGAAATATTATAAAGGCATCAATTATTTTTTTTACATCGTATCAAAGTCAGTCGAAGTGGCTGGGGTGGGTCATTCGCATTCGTTATTCACACACAACAAAGGACTGACTTGACTGAAATCTCATCTCACATTCTTTACCTTACAGAGGTAACAAAAGAGATCAAATTAAAATACTTTTAAACAAACATACAGGTACGGTGGATGCCTCATTAGCGAAGTTTTCCAGATGGTTCACGGCTACGGCCAATGTCGCTTCAGCTACTCCAAGCTTTCCTGTAAGCCACAGGAGTGCGGACATCATTTTTAATCGTTCCAAGAAAGGTTGCCACCGATTCGCCTACCCGCACGTCTTTCAATCTACAAAGGTGTATCACCCACCAGTAGAAGCAAGGATGGTAGCCTCTCAAGATAAGATTCGCATTCCGTAACAGGTCTTGGGAGGCCACTGGCATGGTCCGAAGGCCAGGCGCCTGGTGGAGCCCCTCGATGACCAACAATTAAACAAACAACTAACATATTACACTAATAATTTACACAAAAATGCATTTGACTGGTTTTCCTTTGTCAAGAGGCCTACTAATTTTATCTGAATAGATAGGCATTTTGGAACGGGTACCAGTGCTTGAAATCGCCAAGTACATAGGCACACCTTTGATCCATTGAAAGACGCCCTATTTCAACTTTTAATCAATGCAAGGAGTGCAGTGAGTTGAATGGGGGTGACATTTGAAGAGCCACAATGGTGGAGGGGATGATCAAGTGGAAGTACTTTTGTGGCATTATTTGACCACCCCCCCCCCCTTCGGCGTACAGACAAAGAGAGAGAGAGGGGACAAAGTCCAAGCACTGCTCTCTCTCTCTCTGGGTGCGTCGTACGGTCAGTGTGGGTATGCATGCAGGCTTGTGTGTGAGCTGTGCGTTACTTGTCCACATCAGGTCAGATCATTCCGCCTTGCGAGCCAATATTGAGGGCGGTAGGTTCAAGTACACGTCACTCACGTCACTTTAGATGATTGTTTAACTCCAAATTTTACTCACTGTCCGCTTAGAGTCTCCGCCGGGCTATGCCAGCAACCTCAAGCTCTATCAAGCTTCCACGATACATTATTCTACTCGACTATTGCACCTTCTTTCATAATCTGGGAATACGGGCGTTAAAAATAACCTCATTTCCCCAAATACTGAAGTGCCACGGCAACAACTCTGACACCAAGCTTGAAATGTTCCTTTTTCTACACCGTGGGAAAGCATCACTACTATTTCCGAAGTAAGGGCAAGTTTCTGTGCTGGAATTTAACTCACTTCCAGCTGCATCCAGAATCCAGGTCATTTCAGGCCACAGGTCAAAGCATCTCTGAAGGCTGAAATGATTGTGATTAAGCCTAACGGCAAGTTTAATTTCGGTAATACAAATGAAGGCGGTAAAAGTATCCGCGCTGAAAGTACTTTCCTATGCCTTCTCATTTGGATAGTATTGAATGTCGAGGCCGTTACTGTGGCGCTTCGAGATCACCTTGAAGAGAAAAGAGGAATGCTACTGAGGTAGAATGTGTTTTGCCAACGAACAGAAGGCCCAGTAAGCTACCGGTATGGTCAGGGGCCTAGATTACCTGACGAAGTCTCTAAGTAACTTCTCTTCACTCTTCCATACAATACACCGACCCCAATACCTTACAACCTGGAAGTAGTATACAAAGCCAAATGCACGGATGTAAATGACTTGAACTGTCCCTCTCTCTACTACCCGGTTAAGTGGTAATTTTTAAGGCATTGATGAAAAAAGGACAAGAGAAAACTTCCCATAAGACCTAAGCCCATCTGTCTCTCACACGTTAACACTGAGATCTGCTACCATGGAAGAACTAGGCAAAGGGCAAACCAAATTTGTCACATCCCCACAACCTCCGCATGGTTTGATCAGGAGACAGGTACTCGAACCTCATCAGGGCCAAGTGCCACGTTATGAAGGATCAGAACACAAAAATACTTCAGAGCATTATAGAGCACTGACCAACGCCCACACATACTTTGTAATGCACATAAACAACTGCACGCCACAACTCGTTGCAGTAGCAGCGAAGCGTACCGGAAGCTCAACGAAAACGCCCTCCTGATTGCTTTTTACTGCCAGGCAGATAGAGCCAACCATAACCACTGAATGACCTACCTCAAATCAGTGACATTGCACGCAACACTCCTGCTCGCATGTTTACTTGACTCTTCCCAACTAAAATGTCGACCTATAATGGAAAAAAGGAGCAGCACATCCATCCACTGGAACGTGACACAACCATGGAAGTCAACTAACCCCAAGGGAAGTTAAACACTAAACAAAAAATACAACAAAAATCGTTTTCTTTCGTCGAGCGACATATTGATTTGCAGTTGGTAATAGTGGCAACAAGTAGCACTTGTTTTGTGGGGAAGAGGAGACGATGGGATAGGTGTGCAGAGGCTTATTGAAAGTGTGACAGCTTGGGAGAGGGGGCGACGGCGTCAGCGCATACTCGCATAAACACACGCGTATACACACCCACACAAGACAACAGTGCGGTCGCATGGAATACACACTAGCAAACACATGTGAAAGTTGTGATTTCATTTACAGGTTCAGGAAATGGAGCAAGGGTTGGTGAAAAAGAGATTTGAGGGAGGGGAGGGGGGAGGAAGGGGAAGAGATATGCCGATCCTTGTATGTAGGGAGAAAACACTATGAGATACAAACAGTGGACGCTGAGGACCTATGAGACCAAGAAGTACGACTGCAGTAAAAATTAGGGAGACTGTGTATGTGAGGAGGAGGTGAGGAGAAATAGGGTGATTCTATGCTCAAACAATTTACGGTGCTTCAGTGTGTCGGTGTGCGTGCGAGCGGTTGAGTTAGAGGGCAGAGGGATGTCCAATCATTTGTTTTCCTCTTTACTGTTTTGTTTCCCAATGGCGAGACAGAGCGGACAAGAGTGCTGACGAAGGCTATCAGGAGACGTTGCCAGTGAGGTTCTCCGAAGCCTGCTTAGCCCCCTCCGTCGACTTCGATGAATCAGTCCCAGCGGCACCTGGATCCACTTCATTGGAGGCCTCCTGATGACCACCATTGTTGCTGTTACCCGAGACCTCGTTGCTCCGGCCCTTGATATCGGCTAGGGGCAAAAAAGTAAGGAAAAGCCCATTCGCCTTCTGACATCGTAAATTAGCGATGTGTTTAAGCATCGCAATCAGCAATATGTATCTCCTACATTGTTGCTCTAAATCTTGGCAGCCGCTTAACCTGTTACCTTTATAAAACAATCCGTAGCTCCAAATTGCGTAGGCCTACACGTATCCACACTATAAACCGAAGGTAATGAGATGAATTACTTAAAGAGGCAAATTCGGCCATGAGGATCAAGATAAAAATTTACTCCTGGTCCCCTCCTTGAGCAGCAAAAGGACTAAAAGTTCTCACCCGAAGCACAGTAAGAACCAGTACGTGAAAATAGAACAATATCGTCAGCAAGGAACGACTGGAGGAGGGCAGGTTTAACGACGCAGAGCCAAATGATAGTTCAAACGACGATTCAAACTCAGTAATGGGATTTAAGTGCGGTCCTGCAACGTTAGCCACTTTAAAACCCATTTCCCCAAGTAACCATTCACTACAGCCAATAAACGCGAATTGTCAAAATGCGCACTTCTCGACCAGTGCGACGCACACCTCTGGAAGGAAAACACAGACGCAGTAACGAACCAGTGTAAAATCAATGACTCTCCATTGTAGACTGTACGATTGGATTGATCTGTCTAACAGAAATGCTTTGTTCCGGTAGTTAGCTGCAGCTACCATCTAGAGGATTACAAGTATAGGTGGGGTGAAAGTGGAAGAGAAAAAGACTGGGCGAACTTTTGCCAACTGCTAATGCAAATGTGTTTCATATAATGATGTTCAAATTTTACAAAGTGGTGCACAACACTGCATCTCAAAAAGCGACCAACAACAGATGCGTCAAGCAATCTCCGCAAAGCTACCAGCTTATTACTAAGCCAGCATCAACGCCTGCATAGATAATATTTATTAGCAAGACTTACAAAATCTCCGATGCTACCACTTACTAGAATGCTTGCCAGTAGAGTCCTTGGGTTGTACAGAAGAGGCGGCGGCAGAGGTGGAGGACTTGTCACCAGCAGCCGATTGCGAGAAATCGGGTGGATCGGAATCAAAGAGGTGCGGCGGCAGAGGGTTGCCGCTGGGCAACTTACCTCCAGACGCCCTTAGGTCCCGGATCTCGTCAAATGCGCGGTCGAGTAGACCTTGTCTCGGCGGCAGCCTATTGTTGGGGTTATATACGAGCATCTTGGACATGAGTGCGAGTAGATCAGCCGGTGTATGGCGTGGGAAGAAAAGCTTCACCGGGCAAGACTGCACATCAGGGAAGTTGTAAGACTCGTACATGGGGTTCATGCTAGCAATGTCCTCTGCCGTTGGCGTACCTAGCACTCGAATCACTTTCACCAGCTGGTCCACTGAATCGGCGCCTGTGAAGAGACACTGATGACGCAACATTTCCGCCAACACACACCCTGCACCCCACGTATCGATAGCACAGGTGTACATCTGCGCTCCGAACAACAACTCCGGCGCTCGGTAGTACCTACAGGCACAAAAACATCTCTCATAGCCGTAAGACTCGAGAATGAATTGTGGAATCCTCTATTTCCCCGTGTTTTGCGAATTCCATCCCGCCAATTAAAACACGGTAATTGCGTTCAATTAAGAAATACTGATAGATTAATCAATGTGGCTCAGTAAAAAAAGAGGACATCGGAGGCAGTGAATACTCGTCCAAAAAACTCATCTAGAGACCCGACCTGAGAAATACTGAAGCGAAGCTCGTACTACAAAATTAAAAGAAAACCATCAAAAAGCAGTACTGAGTTCAAAGCACAACCGCATCGTCTACTTAAAAAGGACACACGGATGATAACCATTCAGCGCAATTTCGAAAATGTAAAAACAGGTTCACATGCTTTGCTAACATGTCTCGTGTGTAGGTGCTTACACGAGGTCAAATCGCATGTAACCCGGTTAGAGCACGACAGATTCAACAGGAATGTGCAATTCAATTAGCTAACCGCTAGCATTACTAAATTCAAATAGACATTTGGCTGAGACCGAACACTATTTTCCAGCTCAACCGATATCAACGACGAAAAACCAGCATTAATGAAATGTACGCCAAAGCAATTACATCCAAAGAAGCTTACCGAGAAGAAATATAGGAGACGTTAGTTGTTCCAGGAACCATTTCCTTGGCACTGCCGAAATCACATAGTTTCAAAACCATGGTCTGCTCATTAACAAGCAGATTAGAGGACTTAAGATCTCTATGACAAATTTGGTGACTATGCAGATAGGCTAGAGCTTTGAGCATCTGATAGGTGAACAACTTGACGGTAAGTGGCGGAATGCTCATATTGCGTTGAAAGTACATGTAGACCAATTCACACAGACTGCCCGGAAAGCACTCGAGCACTAAATGCAAATACACATCCATATCCGCGTTTGGTGGCATGTCCGTGCACACGCCTTCGCAGGGCTGTTGCGAATTCCTTGACCGCGTTCGTGACGCGGAGGATGAAGTGGAAAAGTAGTAGTAGTAGAATTTTACCACGTTCGGATGCCTGCTGAGCTTCTGCATGATACTCAACTCCCGATTTTTGTAGCGTGGATCCTGTAGCACCCGCTTCACGGCAACTGACAAAACTGTGCTGTCAGAGGAATTAGCTGTAGCAGATGAAGAGGACTTTTCATCGGCAGACTTTGAGGGAGGCGGGGTGGTGAGAGTGGCCTTTTCAATCTGCCCAAAGGTACCCTGGCCGATTGTGCCGGAGAAACTGAGGTGAATCGACACCGGGGTATTGTCTAGAGCATTTCTAGCTTGTACTACCAACTGTCGAGGTAGCGCTAAGCGTCCGGAAATCAGACTGGCGAAGGGACCACCCATACGATTTGATTTACCATGAGCGGGCTTTGAGGCATTGTTGGCATTGGTGTGATTACTGCCTTGTGTAGCTCCGCTATGCCGCGAAGCGAGACTCATATCGAAGGTTCGTAAAGGGTAAAATCACACAAGGGGCAGAAATCTGTTGAGGCGGCGACCGTTCAAGTGATCTGGAGATAAAGACACATGAACAACACCTCGGCAAAAACTTTAATCTTAACTCAATCTTAAACAACTTCAAAAGCACGCAAACGAAACACTAATGTAGAATATGGATCTACACAAACAAAGTTCCGTACTTTCCGGATTTTGAAAGAAACAATGAGGAAAATTAAGATGATTTAGTAGGAGAAATTCCACGCCAAACGTATGGATAACGTCCAAGGAATTGGGGCACCTCACAAAGGCAATCAAACTGCCGACTTATCAAACAAAACAAATCACCTTTGGGCTTCTCAACCTACTGATTATACAACAGCACAAGCAGTAGTAAGGCTAGATGCCAACTCCAAAATGCCCCGCAGACTGATAATAAGCAATTCAAACAAAATTGCACGGAATTCGAAAATCGGATCCTACATTCACTCAGCAAAATGCCTAGGTACTTTTGAATTCCTGCATTACACGTAAAAAACGAGACTAGGTTTTGTGTCTTGATTATATAAAAATTTGTAATTGGAGTACAATGTCTTATTAAACGAGAAATTTTTAAAAAGGAAGAAGTTAAACACAACAGTTGAGAAATAAAAAGGTAAGTGACTCTTAAGTGCTTAGAGAGTTTTCAAATTCCCCTGTCTCGTAGCTGCATCAGGCCAAACATATTTGAAATCCAGCTCAAATCCGGAAGTAGATGGTTAAAGGTGCAATTATTAGATAGCATGGTAAACTCGGCTTTTTTGCAAAAATCCAATTTGATCCAATCCACTGCATTCCCACTAAGCAGCTTGCCTTCCTGGTCTTGCCGATAGTCTCTTAATTCCCTCCACATAACAATACACTTTCTGCCATGGTATCATGATCTCTTATATCTTCGAAAAAGGCTCAAAGCGCTACGCCTAGAATGTGTCGCGAAGATTGCTTTTAACCACTTATTTCTCCTGGACCCCATAAATCGCTGTTGCCACTTGTTGACGACCTTTATTGTAGCGTCCCGAGGCTCCCTTTAAGGTAAAAGAAGGCATAGTATTGGGGCAGAATATATATTCTGGAAACAGAGGGCTTGGGGGCTGTTGGCACGGCCCAAAGACCGGCCAACCGGCTAGTACAAGATGGCCACCCAAGTGACCGAAACTGGTAGTTCAAACAAACAAAGTATTACATTTATCGTCCTAGAAACTTAACAGAAGCCGTAGCAAATTAAAGCAGTACGGAAAAATCCAATTTACTAATGTGTGGAGTCGATAGGCGTCATATTTAGACCTTAGTTACGTCTCAGATAGGAGGCACAAAATGTTATACACATTCTTTGTATAACTTTATAGTGAAAACCATAAAATAAACTAAAATTTTAAAGCGATTAGTGTAGCGTCCCGAGACTTCCCCTAAGGTAAAAGAAGGCATAGTACTGGGGACAAAAGTATCATGGTTCTGACGGTTCAAATCACAAAGAGACTTATGCCTTGATGTAGTTTCTATATTTCGATTTAAACTTTATAAGATTTATGTCTGAATGTCAAATGATAGAGCCAAATGTAGCGTCCCCAGGCTCCCTTTAAGGAAAAAGAAGGCATAGTATCGAGGCAGAATATATATTCTGGATACAGAGGGCTTGGGGGCTGTTGGCACGGCACATGGACCGGCCAACCAGCTAGAACAATATGGCCACCCAAGTGACCGAAACCGGCAGTTCGAACAAGCAAAGTACTACAGTAGTGTCTCCAGACTTCTTTTAATGTGTGAAAAGGCATAGTACTGGGATAGAATACATATATTCTGGGAACAGAGGAATTGGATACTGCTGGCATGGTCCGGTTGTCTGGTACATGTTTAATAGTTGGTTTTTGTGTTGATAAGGAAATTCGTAACTATCAAACGCCTCATATATGACGTAGCATATGCATAAAACTGCGTCTATTGTGCCATAATAAATAAACGAATGCTTCTAACCTCTCTGTACTGTTTCTTTACATTAGTTTTTCTACCGTTCCTTCGAAATCCTTGCGGTGTGGGGCGCTCTTCAAGGTCAAGCTACCTAAAATGCGTGGGAGATTCGCTAATTCGAGGAGACGATTGTTTTCTGAATCTGCAATTGAAAAGGAGTATTTTAGACGGAACATTGAGCAGCAGCCTGTCCAAGATATTTCGATAAATGTATTTTATCAGCCGCGTTCTATCACCGTCCTCTTCCTTATCGTCGTCGGTTTGACATATTTTGCCTTTACCCGGTTTGATCGATATCAGCATTTCACTTCATTCTCCATAGACCAGGAGATCTTCCGCTTAACGACTGTCTTTTTAATGGGGCAGTTGTGTGTATCATCGTTTTCCTAATAATCTCGACAATGATTATGCCAAATGGTGGGTTTGTTTTCTTTAAATGTTCTTCAAGACCGCATTTAATCATATTGGTTTTGTTCTCTCTTTAGGTCCATTTGTTCGGCCTCATCCTCTGGTTTGGAGAGTTGTTTTCGGTGCAAGTCTTTTGTACTTTCTTAGTCTCGTTTTTGTCCTCTTCTTGCGTCTGGAAGACGCTCGAAAAATTCTCTTCTACTTGGACCCTAGCTTGGAAAGAATGCGGTATTCTGACATTCTGGACAAGGAGTACGCTGTCAACTGTAGTCAGGTGCTTTTCATTTCTAACATAGCCTCTAATTCCCAACATAGGTAACTTTGGAGCGCGTCTGGGGTCACATCGATGTGTTTGCTTTTGGCCACTTTTTCGGTTGGGCGGTAAAGGCTATTTTGTTGCGGCATTACTTCATACTGTGGACACTCTCTATTAATTGGGAGATTACCGAAGTGGCCTTTTCGCACATTCTGCCTAACTTCCAGGAATGTTGGTGGGATAGCATCATCCTCGATGTGTTGCTATGCAACGGCCTTGGTATATTTTGTGGCATGCTTCTCTGTCAGTGGTTCCACGCGCGCTCATATCAATGGGAGTCCATCCGCGACATCCCCTCCAAACGTGGCAAACTCAAGCGTGCCGTCCTCCAATTCACTCCTGTTAGGTACGGCTTTTGATATGCTTTTAAAATTTGCTTTGACCATTGCCGTTCAATCCGATAAGTTTTTGTAGGATTGAATGCTGTTTATATTTCTGAAAAAGTATAAACAAAGTTTTAAGGGACATGATATTCCATTCATAAGTCGCCCTAAGTAAGGAATTAGTGTCTCAAACCTTTATTGACTACGTGATAAGACATAAACTCATTAGGTATTTTAATACACTGAAGGTGTGGGACGCTATGGCTGTGGGGAAGGAGGAAAAGCTGTCACTGCGGCTACATTCATCACCTTTCCTTTCCTTTGTTTTAATCATAATACGTGCTTGTGAAATACGCCCTCATCATAAGGCGATTGTAATCCATCAATTTGGCTGAGATCATTTGACATTACGCTCCCTGCAAGGCAATTTTTAACGCAAGGGAATGAATATTTTGGGGGAAATGGTTTTAAATTTTGGACTATGCTGTACAGAGACTGAACAAGCGCTTACCATTGGTAACATTCCCCCCAGGAAGCGTGTATATCGTGGCAGTCAAGGTCATAGAATAAGTATTTGACTCCTTATCCGTCCTCGTAAAATAATTTGCTCAAATTTGGGAACTGATAGACGTAATGCAGATATGTTTTTATTGGTAGCAATCGTATTAATCTGGGATAGTATTAGCTTACTGATACTCTGGTAGCGCTTACCGCATCCTTTCGCACCTTCAGCTGGACGCCGACGCACTGGTTGGATAGAAATTCCTCCTTTAGGCGGGTCCTTCAACTCTCCGTGCTCATATTCTTCTGGCAGATGGCGGAGTTGAATATCTTCTGGCTGAAGCACGTTTTCATTGTCAAGCCCTCACATTTTCTCACCCAAATGAGAATCATCGTTACTACTCTCTCCTCCGCCCCCGCAATCAGGTGCCCCATCGCATCTTGTTTTCGAAAAACTGACCTGGTTGATGGCAATGTTTATTTTTCCGTTTTTTCCATATTTTAATGAATGACCCTCCTTCTTGTGCACTTCCGAAAGCTTATGCTCTGCTGCTTTTTGTTCTTCCACTATTCCGTGGGCTTTTTGCGTATCCAACCTTTCAGAAGCAATTATTGCTTCATGTGCACGATCCATCAGACCGATTTTTATGCACTTATTTTCTGTCCTTCCTTTTTAGCATAAGTTTAACATTTGTGTTTCGATTTAGTTCGGTGCCCATTTGTTTGATTAATCCCATCTCGGGCACCGTTATATTACAAAGGTCGATGTCTTACTACTCTTAATTACTCGACTTTATGCCCTCTTGATGTAGTAGTTTACTTGACTTCGGTATCTCAAGACTACACCACAATATTAGCCGGCTGTTAGGTCGGTTTATCAGTTGAAATTCCTCTGACTCCATCCCCATTTTCAAATTGATTAAATGTTGAATTTTTCCTTCCTTTTCTTTTATTCATACCTCTAATGATTACTCAATGCTGGTCTTGCGGAGTTGTTGTAAAGTTATTTGCATACAAACAGACAGCTTGTGTTTCTGTACGGTTTAGCAGTTACAATTCCTGTCACATTGACAATGATCCTTTTCAGCTTGTCATTTGTGGTAATACTTGTTAAGTAATCCAAGTCAAGGTGTGATTTGCTCAAAGGCCAATGCCCCCATTATGCAATCTCAGCTGTTGTCTATCTCTTTAAAAGTGCTTTGAAATATGCGTTTTACCACCCGATGTCTTACTTCACTACCCATTGTGCCTTCTTACACTTCTAGACAATTCTACCATTACGTCACCGATGATCAGGTTACACGTATCGGCTCTCAAATGTGGATTTTTACGTGAGTTTCAACGGCTACTCCGATTCTCACTTAGTAGTGAAGATCTTTATAACTGGAAAATTGGGCTGCCTTTTGTAGGGCCACAATGATTGTCGAATCACTGGTCGCCTACAAACTGGGCAGTGAGGTGTTTGAAAAGGCTATCCTTCGCAACATCATCTACTGGCTTATTTGGCTGGTTAGTTTCATTTTTACTCACCTAATTTCGCTAACCGTATGCACAAACACACTGGATTCCAAGAGCTGCCTATTATGCTTTAGGTGATAAGTAGTTTTCTGACTGTGTGGGTTTGTCTACTCTTTGCCAAACGCTCGAAGTCGGAGTCCGAAGGTGAAGAGGCTTTTGACACTGGAAGTACCCTCGGGCACTCAGAAGTCATGTCTGAAAGATCCATGGAAGGAGACTATGTGGGTTTTTTAGCCTTCTCCACCTTTTTTTTCCATCATTTGTTGGCTTTTTGGTGAATGCACTATTGTAAGCTTTGCAGGTCTTATGCTAACTCTGAGTCCTCATCATGTGAAATGGTTACATTATTTTAACTTTTTGTTTGTGTTTAGGAAGTCTATCGGAGGACTGTACAGTTGTCTTCTGCCGATCGTTCTCCCACAAGATCTCAGGATACTAAAAAGGCCAACTGAGACTTCATCCATGTTGCTGAAGTTGTAACTGTTTCCACTCTTTTTTTCTGTATATTCCCCTAAACCACTCTCTTCCTCTCTCTCTAATGTTTCAATTCCATGCCCTGGATGGAATCTTACTACTATCTGAGCAAAAATAGTTCTTTTACACGGTGTGTTCGAAGTGAGTGAAGTGGGAGATGCTGGAATTTGAACATCAGGGTTGAGGGAATCGTGCTGACGCCAGACCACTCGATGCTTTCGTCGTCTCCCCAAGTATCTACCCACGGTCCGGAACTTCATTGGGTATTACTGGGTCGCTGCTACAACCGTCAACACATGGAATCGGTTCGTTCAACCAATGTCAGCTCCCACCAATTGGAGTTCCGTGTTTACGAGGTGCTGTTTAGCGAAATGTAGGCCCTGTTTTTCACTCTATGCGGGTTCATGTAAGTCTCGTACGTTTTGTACTTTTGTTGGATTTTTGAGTGAATAGAGTGTGTCTGTGTGTGAACAGAACACGAGTGAAGATTAGGTGTGCAATTCTACTTAGTAATAAGACCATCTTTAACTTGTCTTATGGTTTATTTGATTATATGCATTTAACACATACATCTGGGAGAATCTAATCTCCTTGCATGTCCTGATGGGCCACGAGCAAATTGCTCAGACTGTGATCAAGTATCGTTCATTTATAAATTGTGTATTAAACATTTTAAGCACTTCGAGATGTTATCCTGTGATCCAAAAGTATTATTAGCTCGGATGTTTTCCACCGCCTTCAAATTCAGCAGGTCTTCATTACCTAACTGTCTTTAAACGCTTTTCGAAAACGTGTGTGACGTATAAAGTGGAAAATTGTATCACCGCACACTTCATAATGGATTGGAGCAGCAACTCAAAGTCTTCGTCTCTCATACTGGGGAAGTAAGGATTTCAATTTCAAACAGGATTCACTCACTCAGAATTGTGGAGGTAGTTGGGAATACGGCGAAAGTATCAACCAAGAAGAATTTACACGAAATTTAAGAGACACAAAATGGAAACGCGGGAGCGACGTCAAGTACGTGCACAAGAACCGGCTTCGTTCCTTACTGTCCTTCACTTCACGTACGCGCTTCTCATGCCTACGTGCACAAGAACCGGCTTCGTTCCTTACTGTCCTTCACTTCACGTACGCGCTTCTCATGCCTCAACGGCAGTCCCACTTCCCTGAAACCGACGACCTCACTACAAAACTACTGCCTGCTTCTCACCAATTCGTTGACCAGTTTGTACATGAACCGCATCAAGTCTAAATTAGGAAGCGTCTACATAGTGTGACGATGTGTGCGCACCTTCAGGAAGTCGTGTGCCTCGAACACGTGGGAGAGGTGCGACACCGGAATGCGATGAGTGCTTTCGAGACGTGGCAGGAAAGCAGACAATGGACAGACATGGTGGGGATCACTCATTCAGGCGACACGTAAGCGGGTGGGGTGAATGGTGGATGGTGGATGGTGGAGTTGCATGACTCCTGCTTGTCGAGCGTCTTCTGGTTTCATCCATGCACTCAGTCAGGTTTCGATGAAAACGTCGGAGGGGAGGAGGGAGGGGGGGGTGGGCCAGAGACGAGCAATGTGATGGGTGCTTGGAGTGGTTTGGCCTCGCTCCTCATTGCAGTAGAGCAGTCTGCCAGAATGTGTCGAACGGGCTTGTCGTCGTCGTCGTCGTCGTCGTTGTTGCAGTTGGTGGTAGGAGTGGCGTTGGTGCTGTTGGCTGATTGGAGGGGTGTGAGCGCAGGCCTCGACAACGGTCTCGCCTTGACCCCACCAATGGGTTGGCTAACGTGGCAGCGCTTCCGATGTCAGACGGATTGTAAGGCGTACCCACAGGACTGCGTGAGCGAGGCGTTGGTGGTACGACAGGCGCAGATGCTGGCACAGGATGGTTGGTTGGCCAGGGGCTACGAGTACATCATCATTGACGACTGCTGGCCGTCGCACGAACGCGATCCCACATCCCACCGCCTCCAACCCGACCCCACGCGCTTCCCACACGTGAGTGCCTCTTCTTCTCTCTACCTCTCCCTATGTCCGTCCGTCCGTCTGTCCGTCCGTCCGTTCCTATGTCTGTCTGTCTGCCTGTCTGTCTGTCTGTCTGTCTACCCACTCCGCCTTTCACCCATCACCTCGCCTCCACACTGCTCGCCATCCTCTCACTCTGCTGAGTGCTGACGCACACCGTCCGTGCATCATTGGCTGTGGTGACGCATTACCATCCCACTTAGCAGACTGTCAAGGCAACTATGGTATCCGCCGTCGCCACATGCAAGGTGAAGAGAGTTGGAATGCACGCGTGTGGCAGGAATAGGAGTGGGAGGTCTGTGATGAACAGACCCATGAGACAGCTAGGCATAGGGACTGAAGTGGTGGAGGAGGGGTGAATAGGTGTTAGTAGGTGGGTGAGCGTGGCAAATGGAGGATGGCCAGTGTGCCCCTTTCTTTCTCTCACACTAGGGAATGAAGTGGTTGTCGGATTTTGTGCACTCACTGGGTCTCAAATTCGGTATCTACTTGGACTTCGGCACGAGGACGTGTGCCGGCTTTCCTGGCAGTTTGGACTACCTGGAGGTGGACGCGGCCACCATGGCTGATTGGGGTGTCGACTACATCAAAATGGACGGATGCTACAGTGATCCAAAGGTCTCTATTATTTGACATATGAATGGAAGGTTCTTCTATGTCACTGAGTAATCCCATTTAGATTTAACAATTTGACACATAATTTTAGTATTTTACTGAAATTTTAATGGAATTTGTGTCCCCCTTTCCTCCTTATTAGGTACAAGCTGATGGCTATGAGCGATTCGGGCGATATTTGAATGCGACAAACCGTTCAATCGTCTTCGAATGTAGCTATCCCCTCTTTCAACCATGGAGAAAGGGTGTCCATTTGAATTGGACCCGTTTGGCCGAGAATTGCAATTTGTGGCGCCTCCTTGAAGACATTCAAGTGAGAGAAAAAATTGAGTGGTAATTTAGGCATCGCATTCTAGGATAGCTGGCAGTCAATGCAGTGGATTATGTCACAATATGAAGCCTTTCGAGAGACGTTGATCCCGGTGGCTGGACCAGGTCATTGGAATGACCTTGACATGCTTCTAGGTGGGAATTTTGGGTTGTCATTGGATGAGGCGCGCGTTCAGATGGGCATGTGGTCGATGCACGCCGCTCCTCTCATACTCTCCGTCGATTTGGCTACTGTGCTTCCTGACTTCAAAGAGGTAAGTGATAATGCAACCGCCTTTACTAGCAACACTCCTTACTCTCCTTTTTCCCTACCTTAACCCAAGATCCTCCAGGCTGAACTGGTGATTCGCGTGAATCAGGACAAATTGGGCAAACCAGCGGATCAACTGGATCCCATTGCAGGGATTAAGGTTAGTACACCTATCTAATTCACTTTTGATGGCATAGACGTCACTTGTGTGCACGCCTTACCCTTCTATCTCACTCCGTCAGATCTGGAAGCGGTCATTGGCTGACTTCAATGGTGGTTGGGCGCTCGCTTTCCTTCACCTCAACGATGAAACCGGATTCCCTCAACGAATTGTACTAAACCTTAAAGATGCTGGCATTCCTGACAGAGGACTTTTCAAACTCATCAATGCCTTTACTGGCATCGATTTTATCACTACAAATGCCACAGAACCCTTCGAGGTGCGTGTCAACCCCAGTGGAATCGTCATGCTTATCGTGCAACCTCTTTCTTAGACCTACGTCTCGATGTTGATTGACAATGCATTAACATCAACTTCAATTACTTAATTTACTTTGGTGATGCACCTCCTCCCGTGACATCCTTGTTGTTGTTGTTTCTAAGTTGTTAACGTCACGCTATGCGAATAATCAGAGAAGTGGTGTATGGATTCGCATATGCAAGTTCACTGTGTGAATAATTTAAGGATTGTGTGTTACGAGACAAAAAGGATTGGATACGATCCACTGAAATCGGATCTGTATGGTTAAGGAGTCCCAGTGTTCATCAGAGCGGTTGGACAATGAGCATAACTATTCCACTGGGATTGACGCGGACCTCAAAAGCCTCGGTTGAGTTAGTGGTAAGGAGGTCTGATCCTGTGAAGGTGTCGATCAACTTGAAACTGCCTTCAGGATCACCGTCCGGTGGGATTCCAAGTTCCTGCAAGCTGATAACAAGGGCTCTCGGAAAGCCAGATTCCTCGTTTAAGTTGAGAAATGCTAACGCCCAACCCGCATTGAAATTCGACAGCTTTCGTTTCCAAACCTAAAATACAATTTAAAGATATTTAGCGTTGTTTCCTTGGAAGGTGAATGGATGAATAACTATTGACACACCTCTATTCCAACCACGGGAATGAGAAGATCAGCTGGCTTGCCGAGTTTGTCCTGATTCACACGAATGACGAGCGGTGCTTGAAGAACCTACACAATTCATGAAATACATTTACCTTCAAGTGGGGTCGGTGTAGTAAGAAAGGTGTTTTTTATTAACCATTATCAAATTTAGCACAAAAGGCGTTAATTTTGGGTGTGGCTGTAAAGCCAAGATTTAACGGGAAAGGTAGGGCGTGTAGGCTTACCTCCTTGATTTCAGGGCGGACGGTGGCTAAGTCGAGGGAGATTATGAGAGGAGAGGCGTGCATTGCCCACATACCCATCTGCACGCGAGTCTCGTCCCACGAGAGTCCGAAATTACCACCCGTAAGCATGTCAAGGTCATTCCAATGACCCGGTCCAGCCACTGGAATCAGTGTATATCTATGCGCCTCATAAGCACGCATTATAGAGAGTACTGATGCCCACGAGTCCTTTGAAAAGAAAACGAAAATACAAACAGAGATATGAAAGAACTCAGTTTTTCATAATTAGGGCTCAATTCACCTGAATGTCATCCAGCATTCTCCAAAGGTTACAGTTCTCGGCAAGCTGCGACCAGTTGAGTTTTTCGCCATCAATCCAGTGCTGATAGGCTGGATAGCTGCAAGAAAACACCATGGGTCGATTTGTGGCATTCAAGAAGTGTCCGAACATTGCATAGCCGTCGGGTTGAATCTATTACACAAATGAAAAGAAGAGACGTCTATTCAACGGTAGTTTTTAATGGTCTGATTTAAGCATAAGTGGTAGATAGATAAGGTACACTAGGCTTG
>MIEF01009660.1:0-15836 GCA_001870725.1 Taenia solium | reverse complement strand
GTCACATCGTGCTTCGGTATTTGAACTTAACATGCTGTCCCAAAATGGTCAATGCGTCAGCTAATGTACAGACTTGTGTCTTGTACCTGATAGACATCATTTTGTTGTGGTTGTATGTGATTTGGTATAATGCGTCTATCAAATAAAAAATTTTGCTATTACCTTTAGCTGAGCTGCTTGGCGCTTAGCACACTTGGTCCGCTTAACATAAATAACATTTATCAAGGTGAGCAATTTGGTGTCAGGTTAAATTGAAGTTGAAACTAGCGACCATATGGAGAGGTTTGATCATGTCCAGGAGGATGGATGCAAGCTCGAATAGGGAGATGGTGAGACTACAGTCGTTACCTAAGCACCCATTAAAGTTGGGTTGATTTTAGTCTGTGGCTACGCAAATCTTGGCCTGTGAGTAGTTAGCCTAACTTAAGATAACTGGTCTTGCTCTAGCAATGATAACACGATCAAATGTTGAAATAAATGCTTAACTCAAAGCATTACCTTTCCTGCTTTTTGGTGTTTGCAAGCACAGTAAGCATTTAGACAACTTTTTGGGGTCAAAGTCTTTTTACAATGTCTGCCATAACTTGGTTTAATTGCAAAAAATGATTAAAATTGGCTTATTTTTGGCATATTCTGTGTGGGAGCTCTATTTACAGCACTTAAGGAGTGGAGTCTTTTAAGTAAAATGAGCTTTGTTGGTATTTAAACAATGCCTTGCGTTGCCTTCCTTATTCATGACACTCCTTTGAACCCTTTATCACAAGAAGTGCGTCAAACACACAAACCATCTGCTACTACTTCCAAGTAAATAGATCTTCATTGTAGTTAATGATTGTCCATACTTTGCAATTATTTGGATCACCTCAAAGATCGCTTGGTGGAATCTACGGTAAACGGCAAGATGTTATAAATGTCTATTCATAATTTGGTCAGTGAAAAAGCTCCACCACGCCATAATTGCCATCCGAAATCATCAATGACTTCCCTGTAACTAAATGTTTAGCAAAGTTTCTTTTTTGTGCATGATACTCACGTGTCTTTAACCAATCAGGAAGGTTTGCTCAAGAACGGTATTTTATGGTTTTAAAGGGTTTCTGAAGAGCATATCACTTTTAATACTTTTATGGAACGCGGATAGATGACATTCCCTTAATACGCAACCCTTTTCCACTATTCTCACAGTTCCATGCAGTGAAACTTCTCATAATCGAGGAGGCTACTCAAGTTTGCTCCACATGTCAAAATGAATAACGTTTGCAGAAAGGAGGTTTTGGATGAGTATAAGTTAAAGGGATTCCAAAGGAAATGGGCCCCTTAAGAAAAGTCAGTTAATGGAGTATATCAATCGGGAACCTACATATTTATGGCAAAGGCAAAGAATAACCCACCTTGATGCCTGAAAACCTCAAAGAACTACATAATAGCAATAGCCCTTATTAATGACTACTCTCCAGAATGGTAAAACACCTACTTAAAGTCTATAATAAGTAGGAAAGGCAAACTGTGGTTGCTGCTTGCTGAAAAATCTTTTTCTGCCTGCTGTAACAGTACTTTTTGAAATGTGTGACCTGAACGAAAGAGATTACTAATGGGACCTCGAGCATTTTGAATGTGTTCAAATGTCAATTGATGCGATCCACATAATCTCCTGCCCTACCTATGTGCTATCACCGCACAATTAGACTCAACCTTGTTCAGGCAGAAGGGTACCGTACATACGCGCATGCGCTAATTCCTTTTTTCATCACCAGAGTTAATGTAACAACTTGTCTAAATTTTTTGTTGATCAATAATCCACTGCACAAAAGTCAACAAGGATTATCATAGCTTCCCCTGCAACCATAGCGGCTTTATTTATGCGGACAATTCATTACGAACCTTCTTTACTTCTCCGTGATTTGCAGATTTGTAAACTGCATCTTACCTATTTTCTTCTTGGCTTTAGGTACACCTCTCTCGACACCTCTGTCTTTAACCTCTACCAGTGCTAATCTTTTGGGCATATTTGGATTGCACGTGCCTCAGATAACTACTCATCCTTCATGTTCTTCCTCATAGTTATCTCTGTTGCAATCACACCTTTATTTGTGAATCAAACATTTCACATTAGCCATGTCTAGGCAGAGAAGTACTGCATAATTTTATAGCTAACAAGCTGCATTTAACTTTTAAACTTCTTGAAATGAAAAATCACCCTTTTCTCCTTCAACACTCGAGCTAATATTTGCTGTTTCATTTGTTAGTAATGATATGTGAGTTCTTATCTGCTCAATACGCATACCGTCCTCTCTCCCATTTTCGGTAAAAATTTTTTGGGATAGCGGAAATAAGTTGCATAGTGCATTAATTTGATAGTTCTTTGACCGTGCGTTTGACTACTTACGTGCTTTTGTCTCTAGAGGTCTCACTTCCACTCTGCGGCTTTGTCCAAGAACATACAAGATGTTGCCTGTGCGCAGTATCAACAGATCGTGTACACTATGGAACTATTTTGCTTCCCTTCCCCTCATAAAGATTGCAAGTAGGAAGCAATTTGAGATGCGAATAAATTTTGAGGCACATTAGTTAGGCGTCTATCAAGTATGGTACTAATTTGGAAGTATTTATTGGCCAGACTTTGCAAACCTCTGACTGTGTCGTCATGATCGAAGTGCGAGTCCGATTGAGGTAAGGGTTGATTAAGTTGCTGAAGAGGAAAGTTTGTCTATTTATCGCTTTGCTATTATTTCCAAATGTGTAACAACCTAAGTCTTTGCAGATTATACTTCCTCCAAGTGACGACCTGGTAGCTGACTCTTCCGGTGGCTAACAAGTAGCGTGGTCTTCCATAATGTTCTGGCCTAACTACTCCTGCGATGCCCTTACACAGTAAATGGGAACTAAGCAGAATTCCAAAATTAACCAGTGATGATCCCTACATATTTTGTATATGGGTAGCATTTCCAGACGGCATAATTTTATTAGCACCATCGAGAATGCAAGCAGAAATTTTAGAAGGAATTTGAAGTGGCAGTAGTCAATTTCACGTCTAGTCAAATTTGCCACGTTTTTAACGATGATAAAATTGTTTGACGTGCACCAATTTACAAGTTAATTAACGCCCTAGTTTCTACCAGAAATTCCCCCTAGGACAATTTTATGCTCTTTTCAACCGGCTAAAAGACATGAATGCCGAAAAATATGATGAGAGCGTAAGAGTTTCATGGCATAAGGAGTAATAATTAAGATTTGAATTACTTGAGGCATCTCAAAAATTTGCGCTTTTTGGAGCATCCAGTGAGTGCCCTAGAAGTTAATCTCATTTTGACCCTCGAAAACTAAACACCTAGGGTGTAAAAGCTATTCTTCTCCTTTACTAAATTTCCTCCAGATATCTGACTTCAAATTATGCAAAAGTTACTGTTAAAGCCCCGAGCAAACGTTCTCTTATCTCAAGAAGGTCATGATAGCATTCATGTAGTCGTCATAAAAGGCGACTTTTAAATGTCAGGCAAAGGAAAGTTAGAACGGTTATTAATTGTTGCAATGCTTTGTGCCAGCGCCATTTGTTGGTTAGTCATGTGTTTGACGGAAGAGCGATTAACTCATCTCTGCATTCACAGGGAAGGTGAAGTTTTGGAAGGTATAAATTAACAAATAGCAATAAGCCTAACCCTCCTCCAGTCCCTTCCAAATCTCAACTCTGTGTTGTGACCACTAGCAGTGAGCATTAGTGTCACGTTTTGAGTACGATAGTCAAATGTGCTGCAGAGCATATGAATAGAATCCGACAAGGGGAAATGATTTATTTCTCCGGAGCAACTATCGAGACCATGGTGGTCATCGCACTACATAAACGTTATATCAACTCGTCTAAGTGAAATTTGCGTTATCGGCTTCGGGCAGGTGCACGTTTTCTAGACTAGATAGGCCATTGTGTGTGGTACAGGGAGGGGAAAATGGCCGCTATTGGAATATTTTGTAAGTCAGAAGGTCCAGATAGTCTCATTCTTTACGGTGGTAGTAGGTGCATCTGGGTTGATGAACGATAAGATGTAAAGAATAGTTAAATCAAATCACACTTTTGTATCAAAAATGTGTAAAAATTGTTATTATTATTGGTTGTCTAAGGAAGCAAAATATAAGAATGTTCGTCGCGGTCTTAAAGATACTTTCTGGGATCTCACATAAGTTGACCATTTTGGTTGTTGGATTGCTCGTTGTAAGGTGGAATGAGAGCATATTTGGGTACTCTTGTAACTTCATAGGCATCATTTATGATCAAACAGTTGACAACCCAATCATCGTTTATAATATCGACAAAAACACTGAAGCCAACGCAGTTTTCTGCCTGTAATTTGTTAATTTTCGCCCATCTAAATTTGTGCATTAAAACTGACAAATAGACCATTATTAATGAGTCTGTAACAAATCGGATCACGCCTATCGACCTTTCTACATTTCCAAATGTCCGCATTATTTGTGATTTTCTTTGGCAACCGAATGACTGCACTTCATGTTTTTGTTTGGAATTCCATTGCTAAACTTTTCCATTCTTGTGGGACTCACTAGGGCTATCATTGGTTTATGGCGAAAAAAATATTTTTAATTCTCTATGCTCCATAACATTTCACTACGAGGGGCTCGGTACAATAATGGAATACAAAATAAGACTGCTGTGAGCAGAGTACTGTGTCTTTATGAGCGATAGGAAGGTAAACATGAACAATCAAGTGCATGCGCTCCTCCATTAGTCATTGGCCTCAGGGAAGGAGAAGAGAAGTCTTACACCCTTGAAGGAGATAGGAGCCGACGACATTATTTTTTTGAACGTCTCCGCAGTGTAGATAGTCACTAAGGCTCGGTGCATCTGTTCATCCACCTCAACTTTGGTAAATGCACCGAATCTGCCAAAGAGGCTACGAATGTCGTTTTCGCTTGTCCGAGGTGGAAGGCCATTAAGAAATAACTGATGGCTGGTTTGGGTTTTATTTGGAGTCGCTTTTCTGCTGCAAATAAACAAAAGGTGGTAAGGTTTGCCAAGATATGGATCAGAGTACATGAGTGGCATTGAAAGCCACCTAGAAACTCGCGAATGCTGCACCTGGCACCGTGTCCTATTATCTCGCAAAAGGATTCGAAAGTAAAATTAGGTCCTTCTCACTAATCTCCAGTGTGAATCGCTTGGTAACATTTAGACACAGAACAGGTAACCTAAGTTCACCACCTTTCTTCCTTCTGGTAACACAAGTCACGTGGTGAGGTGAGGTCAAATGAAGCCAGTGAACCAACCTACTTAAACACGCTGGTTGAGTTGAAGACGCGATGAATGCAAGTAGTTCGCACTTTTCACCTCAAAGTAAGCTAATACAATCTCCATCGAATCCGCAAGGCATCAAATTTTATCACAAACCACATCGAAAACCAGATACTTAAAATGATAGACACCGGAAGGAAGAGTGGAATAATTCTTGCAAGCAGAGCATTATAGAGTTTCCATAACGCAGTATTACCAGCAGCAGGATAAGTTTTTGGTTGTAAAAGCGAATAATCAAGTACTCTCGCACCTGCGCTTTTGATCCCCAAGGATAAAGATGCAAATGTCTACACCTTTGAGGTGGAGAGGGGCTAACGACACCACCTCATGGAATGCCTCCGAAGAGGAGAAAGTTGCCAAGGCCTGGTGTAACCGTTCATCCACCTCCACTTTGGTGGATGCACCAAATCTGCCGAGGAGGCTACGAATATCGTTTGCGCTTGTCCCAGGGGGGAGACCATCAAGAACCATCTGACGGCTGGACTTGGTGGCATCTAAAGCAGCCTTTTTGCTACAAATAAACAAATGGCGATGAGGTTTACTAACATAGATCAGGGTGCAGCGATGGCAGAACAGGTCATCCTGAATCTCGCTAGAGCTGCATTCTGGACACCGAATGCCGTGATGAAGAATGCATGTGGCATCATGTTTGATGATAGTGAGGAAGTTATGGGGTTTAAATACCTAAGTAGGCAATCAAGTTTTGTCACAGAATGAAAATAAGCAGAATGAATCCGGTAAATCAACTTGCTTGAACGCAAGAATGGATTAAAGCACTTGCAAGAAACAGAGGGTTGTAGCATTCTACACCTAATTCGGTTAAGGCCACCCTCACAGCATTGACAAGACTTCAACTTTTACCACAGTAGCGGACAGAAAACTCGGAACCATGGACATGATATTAGGCGCCAGAACTGTGTGATGGAACTCTTGTAATTCAAGTCTTAAAGCGTTACGGAAATTGCAGCATTCTGATGGGTTGGATATCTTAGCTGCACAAGCAAATCATCAGATGCCATCGCACCTCCATTGAGGGAATGAGAGCCGACTGAATCCACCCTGGAGGTAGATTGCATCTGCCGCCCTCGATACTTGGTGTGCCTCTGCAGCGGAGAAGGTCACGAAGGCTCGACGCTTCTTCTTGTCAACATTTACTTTAGCAGATGCACCAAATTTTTCGAAAAAGATACGAATTTCATTTTCCCCTGCCTGAGACGAAAGGCCATCAAGAACCAAGTGACGGAGAACTCCAGTGTCATTAGAAGCAGCTTCTTTGCTGCAAATAGAATAAAGGCGATTAAATTTCCAAAAAAAATGGGTTAGAGTGCAGCAGTGGATGTGAGAGCCACTGCGAATCTGGTGAATACCACTTACCAAAGACCAGATGCCGGGAGGTTCTTATGCATGTTTCTAAAGCTAATCGACGACCAAAAGGGCTCTTCTTGGTCTTGTAACCTTGACTGAATGCTCTTATTGAATTTTATAGCAGTTTTAACTGATTGCGCGTCAAAAACCATTGGTAAGTTAATTGAATCGCAATCCTCCTCTTACGAGCATACTGATGATCACTTGAAGGCCACTTTCTGTGAGCTGCTCTCGCCATACGCAACTGAATTCGGTAATTTAAATTTTTTACATGGGCTTAGGCTCTGACGGTCTAAATTAATTATCCGTGTCGGGTAAATGCTCACTTGCAGTATCTTATTCAACTCGAGCTCAATATCATCCAGTCTATCTTGCTTCCCTTACTTTAGCTGTCACTTTCATTTTATCTTTCCGACTGTGGTCACTTATGCTGACTTCAGCTATGGATCCAACGCAGTCTGCGTCTCCTACCGTTCCGTGACGATGTAGGGATTTGAAGGAACTGCATTGGTTCAAGCCTCCAGCGGTTCAGTATTACTCTGACCGATTCACGCAATGGCCTTTCCAATGCAGGGAACGTGAAGGTGGATACAGGAATATAGTGTAGATTGGCGTTCGTTGCACCGTTTTTCTTGATGGCACTAATGTTGACGCCATCCAAAGTAAACTTAAGTGTGAATTTGCCAAATGTGACCTTTAACTGCATAAATGATTGCATAAAATCTTCCGGTGTGGTTTTATTTATGCAGATGTTATAATTCAGTGTGTTCAATTTCTTGGCCGGGGTCTGTGGGTCCATAAATTGGGCGTTTTGCCTGTTTAGTCCCATTAAGCCCCCTAACATGGCGGTATTTACCCCTACAATTGCAAAAGATCCCTTCAGAGCCTCACCTTTGCCCTACCACTCCTTCAATCACGTAAATAAAAACAACAGGCTATAAATTCCAGTGCTGTCAATCTGGCAGCAAACATAGAAAGGATTCTGCTCAAAGCACATTATGCAAAAATCTTATCAGCCACGGCCTTTTGAACTTTTCGTGGTTATGAGTATACGTGCAACTCTAGCCACTTGAAATCTGGGCGGTGAAATTACATCATGATGGTTCGAAGAATCTATCATTTCCCTCTTTTACTTGCCATACTGTAGATTGCACTGACGCGAAAAAATAATTAGTCTTTAACTTGGAAGTATGATTTTGATGTAATTTGAGGAAATCATATGTAATACATTAGGATTTCGCCCTTGAAACCCATCAAAGTGTCCTCACATGATTTTGCTGAAAGGATTTTCACCCTGCAACATGGTCTCTTCTCTTACACTGTGAAAGCACCTCGTCTCTTCACATGGTGGTGATCAATCACTTCTCGAGACAAAGGTTGGTCCTGCTTGCAGATAGAAAGAAGCAGAGGAAAACTCAGTCATTGACGAAGTGGAAGTTACGATGACCGGAGGCTGAGGGGGCGGAAGCCACTTTGGAGTAGAGGCTAGTTTTTGCTGTTCAAACCCTAACTGCTCCCTTTCCTATTGATGCTGTGTGTAATATGGTATCTGTCACACACAGTGCAATCGGTAGAATTAGAATCTTAGAAAATGCAAATCGTTTGCTGTCGGTGAGTTATGTAGGGCGTTTTGATCTTTTGGCACACAAGCGCATTCGAGAAGCTGGAAATGAAGAGATCACTGACGACAATCGCAGAATGCAGTTTACGAATCATGATATACGATTCCGTAGTCCACAGTCTGTGACTGGTCGATCTAAAAATACAAAAATTGGATGCTGAATTCGTTCTTAATTCATAGCGTTTTCTTTTCTGGTACCCAGCATTACAGCCAGGGCCGGCAAGCAAAGACATTTGCAGGAGTCAGGACCTTAACCGAGCATTTATGGCAACTTCATTTGTTTTGATTAAGCATTTATTGGTATGCATTGTGCTTTGGAAAAATATGCGCAGTAGAGCTATTTTTAAGCTGTTACTAACTACCATGAACGCACCTCTTGAGGTACGAATCTTTAGTGTACACGGACCTTATGACGGAAAGGATGTCATTTATCTTCGAGAAAGAAGTGTATTCTGAACGACCGCTACCCTAATCACTGCACGCTGCTCATAATTTTATTAATGAGAAATGCCTCCATCAAAATATCTGCACTTTCTAAGGGAGCGAAAGCCAAGGGGACAGAAATAAATGCAGGTTTTCTCACACCACCTCTGCTACCGCACGCACAGTCTCCGATCGTTGCAACAATTCTTTGAACGAGACTTGAACACTTTTGAAACCAGGTCACATTTGACTCATGAGGTGGATGAATGATGAAGGGCACTAAGTAACTGGTGCTTATCTATCATCGCTAGTGCATTTTATGGCCCTGTCATTTAACGCAAGTCTGGACAAAAAGTCGCGTGTAAAAGAGGTCGTCTAATTAACAAAAAGATTTTTCGGCATTAGAGATGTTTGGTTCAGCTTACAAGTAACCGGCGTATCATTAGCTGCAAAGACACTTCATGAGGAGTAAGCATGCCTAAACGAAAGCAAGAACAGTTACCATAAATGGGAAGCATTCTGGGAAAATTAGGCGAGTTGATAACAAACCCAAAAGCAATTTCTGTGATAGCATTACCTCTCTGGTACCAGACATCAAAAGAAGAAAGAGGCAGGTGGAGGTAGTCTTAAACACCGGCTATTTTTGTAAAAGTAACATTTTTCAGGACTTGCCTCAATTTCCACTTTCCTGATGTCAAGTGGCAGATTTATCAGCCATAGGTTAGGGCCGGTTTTCGTGTTCGGCATCAAATGATGGAATTACTGACATGTAAGTTAGTGAAACTTTGCACTTTCGCTACACCCACCACCTGGACCAAAATACCAGGAGGTCATAACAAGGATATTCAGTGTATCTTCGCCCGCAATGCTCTCTTTTTAATTCCTTCTTCCATTCTATTTATGTAGAATCATAGGAAATGGATATCCATTACGTTGTGTTGTTTTAAGAACCTGCTTTAGTTAGCCGGTTTACTTTGATATGTCAGCAACGTCGGCAAGTCTAGTCCTTGACTGTACGGCCCAGACCTAGATAAGGCCCTGAGTCCACACACACATCAATCAGGTATCTAGTCGAAGCACTTTGACTACGTAGATGGTGGTTCCGTCTTTCGAAGTGGCCCGTCTACAACGCCTGCAAAGCCTTCTCTCCGCATGTATGTGGGCCACCTGCAATTCTACATATGAAGCTACCAAATTTATTTATATTTAGCTTTCATCGTTCTCACCCTGGTATTACCTACGTATTTAAAAAATGTTTCTCATTTTTTCACTTTTCATTTTCATTTTAACACTCTTGGTGTGCTTTTGAACATTAAAGGAGTTACTACCACATGGAAGGCTCCTTTAAAGACGCTAGGCCGTATATTCAACGCTTATCGTTTTTAAGATGAAATTTCTAGACTTTTAAGTAAAAATAAAGGACCAAGAGTGACACTTTTTAAAAACGCAAAAATTCTTATTTAAAAAGCTCTCGTAAATTCTTCGACTTTCCTCTTTGAACAAATTTTGATAACTAGAGAGGTGGAAACTAAGATAACTTAGGGAAACTGAGAAGGCGAACGAAAAAAGCTGAAGAATCAAATAGCAAAATGCAAAAAGGTCTTTTAAAGTTCTGCATTTCGAAACACGTCATAAAAGTCCATTGTGACGCAGAGCTTTACAAGATTCAAGAATTTTAAGTGGTGATTTTAACGAACTTTTGGTTTTTTATTTCTTTAATGAGGTGAATTTAAAACGGCTCTGAATGCGAGAATCGTATGATCCAATGTGGTAAGACTTTTGCGATAATGATAAAGGATTACGCCTTAAAAGCGAATTCTCGGATTCCTCTCTCTTCTGGCCTTTGTTTACTTAGCAAACCTCAGTTTCATTCTGAGAATTGACAAATCGTCCCAGTTTGAAGGATAAGTCGTTAGGACTGGCAACTTTCTCACGTACGGTTGGGGCTGTGAATCAGAACTGATGGATTGACCCAAGGCAAGCACTTTATTTGCACCTGACCACGTATCTCGTAGGAGAAGGAGAGTTGCTTCTCTCTCCTCAACCTACCCAGAGCCCTTGACAGAATGCCTAAGGGCAACCAGACAGATGCAATGGGCACTCGACACTTGATGGCAATTGTGGCCAGACGACCTGATAAAAAATCCATGCTACTTTTCACAATAAACCAGAATTTGCCTACAACTCTCTCACATTAAGAACTAAAAATATCGAAGTAGATCCTAGCACTTCTGATATGAGGCTTACCATAGTGATCCAAAAACATCCTGTGCACTGTTGACAGTTGTAAATGAATGTACTCATGGATAGATGGATAGGTGATCAGAAGGTTAGGCAGATGCAAAGTATTTGCCTGGCCGAGTTTCTGGCTAAATAGAGTGGGAATGACTAAATGTGATGCCTTAATAAAAGCCAGTGCAACTCAACAAATTCTTGAGGAATGGCAAATTCCTCTCCAATGATCGTTACACTTGCCAATCAGCCGTCTTCGTTCACCTAGAATTTCCGTAGTTTGTGCAAAAAATAGACTAAGATCAATCGAATCCACCTTACATCTTTGCTCTTCATCGCACAACAGGAGTCCTGTTACATTTTTTAACGATTTATATTGCATATTTACCAAACACTGTTTCAAATGACGGAATTTTAAAACTCACGATTTCTTTATATTTACACGAAGATTAGTAAAGCACCCTACTATGTTATGTAGGAAAAATGAAGACAAAATAAAACATCTCATAGCGTGCTGATCAGGTAATTAAAGCCACATTGTTAGAGCAGTAGTGAAGAATGCAAGTCACATTTTACGGTCACTTCCCGTTCCCCAGGAGATGCCCCATAGAAATCGCAATTTTTAATTCGTATGCTCACGGGGTCGAAGGCTGACGAAACGAGAGGGATTTGCTTAAACAAGACTTCACCTCATTTGGAGCAGAGGGTGCCTTGTCATTTTGTACGTTTGTGGTAAGTTCCCCCCATGCTGGTACATTTTAGGAGACTGTGTAGAGGTAACTCAAGAGGAGGCGGTAATTAAAGATGATCTGAGTGAAGGACATCCATGTCTACGTTGGATGGTTGTTAACACCCTGGCAGCATCCATCATCCCTCTTTGCAAGGAGTGTAAAATTTTTCCTCTGATCCGTACTTTATATCCTAGGCATATCAGTACGAGATCGCTTAATCAAGGAATCTGACAAAAAAATCAGCGGCAGTTATGAGTATAAATGCCTCATTGAATCGGAATATCAACCTACAGTTGCCACAGTGTGAAAAGTAGAGTTCGTAAAACCTATTGAAGGAACCACTCGAAAGTCTTGTTTTTCTCAAGAAATGTGGTATTTAACAAAAATACCTGCCTTTTTGAAAGCTTTAGGGTATGCTTTCCACTCTTATGAAGTGCAGAAATATTTTTTGCTATATTTTTTATCTTCCCCTTCCACACACGTAAAGGGAAGTCTATCAAAATCCCTTCAATGAGAAGAAACATTAATCTAAGCAAACGACGTCAATTTTCCCGATGCCACCCCAGTCCTATCACCACATGGCTGTCCGTCATTAGTTTAAGAAAGAATATTAAAGAATGACGTTGTGAGATTCGACAATGCAAATGCAATGCCAATTTTTCCTTACAACAGACTGATTATGGACCGCTTACAAGGAAAAAAGTGTAAACCAAAATATGAGTCTATTTTTACAAGCATCGTTTTTTCAAAAGTTTATTCTATTCCCAACAATTGCGCTATTTACATCATAATGTGTCTTACCTTCTTCCAAGCTTTAACTCTTATCCGAATTTTAAAATCCCCCAGGTTTTTGCCATAGATAGCGATGTCTTCTAAAGCTTTTCATAACTTTGTCGAAAGATTTTTTGAGTTTCCTAGCAAATTGATTTTGCCATTATAATCTAAAAATTAACGAAATGTTGTTGTAAATGCTAAGCCCGCCCATGTATGAGGACGCATTCCGAATTAAGCTCAGGCACACTCACAACAAGATTCCTCGCAGAAGTCGCTTTGCTTCACTTGACTCCAATCGGCTGAAGAATGTTACTCTGGTCAAAGGCTACCCTTCAAGAGACAATTTAGGGGTTAGCTTTTCCTCATTTTTCAGACTGATTAGCACGGATGGACAGTGGCTTCTTTTAAACCACTGTCCTGCGAAATTATGTCGCAGATGTGACACATCAGATAGATGCTTGTATAAGGGATGACCAACACTAATAAATAATTGACGGAGTGCAACTGATGGTCGTCTCTTGAGTAGTGTGCATTTATATACCATTAAGGATTCGTACAGGCTCGCATCGATGCGTCCTTGTTGCTTTTATCCCAGCCCAAATGTCAGCTACTAAATGTAAGTATGCGTAAGAGGGGCTAAGGCTTTGACAACGAGAGGCAACTGTCGCAGCAACCGTGAACTCATGCGGAGCGGAGTGACAAAATTTGTTTCTAATTTTAAACCTCAGACCCAACAGATCCACATTGCGTGATCGGTTTAGGATGGGATTTATCACATACCTTAGCTAGTCGCATTTGCGTTCATTAGAGGGGGTTATTCACAATGGCAAAATGATAATTACTTGAAATTTCTCTCCATAATGGTTAACGTCCAGAGAAATCACGTGTACTAAACACGACTTTGTTGACTCATAACACTAGGGGAAATGAAGCTTTAATTCTTCATGTCGCCATGGTTATGCCTTTACATATATAAGCTGCGCATTTGGCGAGTTTGTGAGAAGCATTTCACCCTAAGGAGAGCAAGCCTCATTTTTCCCCAAGAGCAGAATATTTGCTCAGGCTGGTTCCACACCCCTGGAATGCATCACATTTAGGAGAGCAAGGATTTGGGAGGTTTCTCATGCACACAAATGGAGCGATTTGCGGCAGTAGGTTTCCAGTTTAAACCCACCTCTGGCAATTAGAGCCAATGCCCTAGTAGGGGAACTTTCACGGCGTCGAAGATGTAGGTACGCTCTGATATGGGACAAAGTTGACTGCGAAGGATTAATAGGGCGCAGCTTGGTTGATATGATTAGGCATATGCCGCATTGTATCGCATCATGTCAGATTTTTACCGACAGTGAGACAATAATATCACATTAATGGTTTTACATATACATCCAAATGTTAATACCATATAGTCATTTATCTGCGTTTTAGGACTCTCAAACGAGCTGCCTTACATACATATGTATATATGTATAAATATACACATGGCAATTTCTGTATTTTCAAAGATAGTTTTACTCTAACACTTATGTTTTTCTTTTATTTAAACCTATTTATCCGCTCATATTAAAGGAAATCTACCCGCACGAGCTACACTAATCCGGAAACAAAAAAAAATGCAATAGGTAATGAAAAAGTCGTCCTATGGTGGACGCACATCTACTCGCAAAACACATATTTGAGTATATGTAATATATTTAAGGCATATGGATTTCAAATACATGTATGACATATGCATACAGTGTATAAGATACATAAAGTATTTAGCCACGAGCAATAAGTTAATAACTTTTCAATGTTTATGCTTCCTGTGATCAAGAGTTTGGTACGCGGTTGAGAAACTGCTACTGTAAGCATGAAAATGAAGAGAGCAAGGGAAGCATGAGCGCTCTTGCAACTGATTCCCAAAGTTCTCACTCAAGAATGCAGACGAGCACATCCAGTACTTCGTGAGCCAGCTATCCCCATTCAATCTTTTTCTGAATATGATTTGCATTCAAATGTCCAAATGCCTCTTCTAAAATTTGTTTTGCCTCGTAGTCACGGCTAAACGGTGCCCAGTTTCGCATCAAAACAAATGCAAAATTGCAGTCCGACGACTTATGACTTCCATCCGAATGCACTGAAACGCGGATCCCATAACACCGCAGCATGATATGCGTCTAATTCGTTTGGAGTTCGAGGAGCAACTTTTGCAAGACGAAGGAAAACATGTAAATGCTGTCCGTTGACATAATTGAACTGAGTGCCTTAGCTATTGCCTTCCCGATCCCCATTCACGCAGCACCTTTTGTTAAATGATTCATACTCGACCGTAAGGGTCTCATGCGAAGACTTGACTTGCTGTCTGCAATTCACTTGTGACAGATCCTTCAACCTCCATAAATCTTACGTTTTGAATTGTTGTTCCAAAGAAGGGCCTGAACCGTCCTAGTGCCTTTATCTGAAGAGGGGATAAGTAATGGCGGCTAAGGCCTCTCATCATAAGTGTCTCCTGCAAAACCAGTGATAAAGTGACACCTTTGCTCAAACTAGCAGATTGACGGTAAAATTGGCAAAATTAGATGGTGTATGCCTGTCGCAGCCTTTGTCACCTCCCTGCTTATTTCCTATTGCATATTTGTATGTCACCGCACAAGTACTCTTCATCTACCGCTGAGTTGTGTGCTCTATACAAGCAACTTCTGTGGATACAACTGATCATGCTACCATCCGTTTCTTCTTGCCCACAAGAATCTAATTATAAACACCCCATTCCTTACCTCTGTCTCCACTATTTTGTTCATCAATAACCTACTGGAGGAAATTTCACTATGGTTACCACTGTTAGTTTTCCAACCAAAGCGACTTTAATTGTGCAGACATTTTGTTATGCACAACCGATTCCCCTCCAAGATCCATGGGTCTGTGGATTGCCCTCAGCTCCTGTTGGCTTCACTCCAACCTCCATCTTCAACTGCCGCCTGTACTGATCTTTTGGACGTGTTTGGAGTGCAAGTACCTCAAACAATCATTCATTTCTGTCTTTCCTCTCCACCATGCATTAACTTACAAAACACACTTTCTGCATTGCGGACATCCCACCACACTTTGCGATATGATCGCGCAATCGAATGTCTCATTTTCGTTTGCAAAATGTCCACAAACCACACCCTCTGTCTTGACCTCCATCAAATGCTTTGGAACTGAAGTACAACAAGTAGGGCCTTCTGACTGTTTAGCAGAGTACAATTGTCCTCAATGCTGCAAAGGATGCAGTTTAAATGGACCTTTTGAATTGCTTCTTTATTTCGCCCTTCCTTTCGTGCTTCGCGTATAAGTGAGTGCCGCGGTTTGCCATTTGGAATTGGCAAAGCAAAGAGAAAGGCAGAAACAACTTCCTACAATCATGGTAATCTTC
>MIEF01009605.1:0-14461 GCA_001870725.1 Taenia solium | reverse complement strand
ACAAATGTCAAAATTAACACAAGTACTTCCTTCGAAACACGTGAAGTGCCATTATATTACCTCTTACAGTGCGTAGAATGCATTACTAATATATCAATAATCCTCAGCGAACTTGAAGTAGGGTGGCGCCAACCTTAATGTTGTGTATAATAATAATCGTCCTTTCACCAATGGCGAAATATGAATGTCCTTCAGCCTAAACAACCTGGAACAAGTTATATACTTGTGCGCCCAGATTACACCGCACATGGCACTTCTGATGTGTAAAAACTCAAATTTCCCCATTAAAATCTTAGATTAGTTAAGATTCGCAGGTAAACCTCTTTTGCTTAAGAAAATCAAGTTATATTTGAACCAACTCACCTTTTAATTAAGACCCACCGTTTCAACAGCTCTTTTTCTCTCACCTAAACACACTAGCGAACATTCCTACGATATGGTACAGGGTAAAGAAAGAGGTCAGGTACTCCATATTCCACGACGACTGTTTTGTCAAACACTTGATTTTAAGGAATAGCGCAGTCCAATCACTGACTTGAGCCGTATTGCGTTGGAAAATCAAAGTCACACTGCCAATTCAAATAGTACCAGTTTGTACAACTGATGCACAGGGCCGCAGTATTCCTGACAGGAGGACATACTAGTGGACAAGCAACAAGTCCCTCTTTGACACCACTTTGTCAGATTTGTGGGAGCGGTAACGATTGAACTTTCCTCCACTGTGACGTCTGTTTTGTGCAGCGCAGATGCAAGAGTCTGGTAAAAGGGAAATCAAGGAAATATGTTCTGTTGATTTCACCTCTCAGGAACAGCAAGACTCCAAATTTAATGTCTTGTCGATTCCTCAAACACATATTAAGTGAAAGCTGATGAGCCAAAAATGGTCCAAATCAACATGATATAACTTGAAACTTCCAATGTACTACTTTGCCAAAGGTAATATCTTTAAGCAGAAATGACAAAACAAAGTGTAAAATTGCCTGCCACATCCTTTGGCAGTGTCCTTCTAGGCCAATTTCATAGATTTACTTAATAATGTGAGAAAGCCATAGGAGGAGCCAAACGATACGCTTTAGCTCTCTCAAATGACAAGGTAAATAAATTCCATCAATAATCTGCAAACATCCGTTATCTTGAGCATCATAATAGTGAACTTGATCATGCATTTAAACAACGGAGACATGGTTAAAAATAGATTATGGCCCTATTAAAATAAATGTAAATGCTTTGTAGAGAGAAACAGTATCTTATTAAAGGAAATACTGTACGACCTAGTTTATAGCAGAAGTATTGTGACTTACATCTTCTTTGGACTTCAGCCAGTAAAAGCAACACGTCATCTCATTCTGTGTACCGATCTGTTGCATGATTGCTTTTAAATTATCTTCATTGATTTAACAAGAAAATGGGATTTTGACCCAGATATTAACAAAATGGACGGATATATAGGTGTTTAAAATGGCATCCTGCGAATAATTGGTCCCGTAACAGCCATCTCGTTGCGGAGTAGATGATTTGGTCAAGCGCTGACTTATCATAACATTCCGATAACCTACGAAAATACTTCAACGCCAAGCAATTTAAGACACTCTGCTCCTACTGACCAACTCGATTTACCCTTCTGAGCCTACTATATAACTCTGGGTCAAAGTCCTGCAGAATTGCGCCATGGACATCCTTCAGCCATCATGCCACTTTTTGAGATTTTCATTTCATTTCTTACCCAAAACGGAATCAGGAGCACAAAATATACCAAAGCACTTGTTTTGATTTAAATAGATGTGACTACCTTTGGCAGGTTGGCATTCTGAAGTGCTTATGGTCTTCCCCATGCCTACAGTACCTTCCCGCCCACCTCTGTTCTGGTATCGGCTTCATTGCCCATCTGTTAATTTTCATCCGGCAGGGAATGAAAAGGATAAAGTACGCACAGCAGGCATACCAAAGCTTCCATCACAGAAGAACCATTCTCTAAAGTAAAAACGTCTATGCAAGGTTAAATAAGCAGTATTAAAATATGTTCTGTAACCTTGCATCTCTTATTTGTTACTTCAACTGTTTGAACCAATAGCACTAATTCATAAATCGTTCCAAATTACAGAAAAATTTAATATTTTTAGCTAATATTAGAGAAAAGTTTACCCCCTTCAAGCCATAAAATTTGAAATGGTATTCATTGGCGAAATGCGCTTGATGTATCGGCAGGAAAACAGCCAATGTTTGGCTCTGGTCCAGCACCTAGCCTTTCATCAAATAATTCATTTTTTCCCAGGTGTGCTGGCTTTATTATTTAAGATTTAAGCGAAATTCCCACAGAGTGAAAAATGGAGGAAAAATCGCTTCATCATGTTTACAACTTAACAAACTGGGATAAATATTGCAAAGACCTAAGCATAAGGTAAGTTGGAAGGAACCCTGCCACACACTTTCGGCTACGTGACACTGTTCATGCTTTGTCATGGGTCATATTCGTTGGCCTCGCAACGCTGATTCAGAACATGCGGCGAAACAGTCAATGCTACCGACTGGTGTTGATTTGCCTGTATTTACGCCAAGGAACGGTGACTTAGTACATTTTAAAAGAACAGTAAAATGAGAAAATAAGGAAAGGCAGAAAAGTGGCGCTGGGAAAAGTAAGCAAAAATCGGAAAGATTCTAAGCAAACTGTTTAAGTTTTTTGGCTTTCTTGAGCTTGCAATGATATATAAGAGCACATTTTAAGTGATCGACAGTGCTTACGCTACAGAAGTCGTACTAAGCTATAGCACTGTGCAAACTGTCGAAACATCTGGTTCCATTTGGCTAATACGACACGGTTAAAGAGATGCAAATGTGCCATTTTGGATTTTGAGCCCACAGATTACCGGTGCTCTACCGGAGACATGGTAAAACGCGATAGCTAAGCCCTAGTTTTGCTATGATCTACGGAGGCAACTACACCATGTCTTGAAATGGATATGTGCTGTCAGTGACACAATCCGCCGCCGCAAACCTCTCCACCTACTGGTCACCGACTATCACCAGACCTTAGGAGGCGTTGCAGATTAAAGAAATTAACGGCTGAAGATTGTCTGGCGGTCTCAAGCACAACGTTCTTAGCTGTCAGAATAGGCCTACTTACTTGAATACAGCGGTCTAACAAATTGAAACTGCTTTGTGCTTCAAAAATATCTAAATGTTCCAATGGCTTAGATGATAATGGGCGTTACGTAGGAGGTGACGTGAGGGATTGATAGCCAGTGTTGGGTCTCACTAACAAGTTAAACTGCAGACCATGAACCGTGCTGTCATACTCGCCTAACGATTTCACATTAGAATATTCAAAAGCAAAGGAGCATCCTTCAACAAGTGGAGATGACAGGTTTCATGGCCTGTCAAGGAGACGGATAATAACCCGTAGTTCTGCTTACCCTATGCGACTTGATGGATGAAGAGCTGACAATTCGCTTTGCAATTGAAGCATAGATGCCATTCATGCATCATTCTTGCACACTTCTCGAACAGGGTGAAGTAGGCAAGCCAACTTGGTAAGCGGTTTGTAGTGGAAAATAGCTTTTGTCTTCAATGTTAAGGCAACAACTTGATACATGGGCATATTTAGCCAACTAGCCCATACATCCTGCCAAAAAGCGGCCACACTTCCATATTTTGTGGGAAATAGCAGACATGCAGCAACGAATGAGAGTTGCTGCCTCAAAGCCAGTCATTATATGGGCGATTTGCGCAAGCAAAATGGTCTAACCAGAGGAGCTGAAGAATGAGTGACACACAACTTAACTACGACTTTCTGTAGTTATACGCCACAAACCGGGATGAAATGCAAGTTGCCTATAATTTTTATGAAAAGAAATTCTTTGCTTTGGTGAGACCTCTTAATATAACTGCGTTTGCACAAATGCAAAGAGACTATAAAACCAGTGGCCAGTCGCAGAGGAGTAATTAGCACCTTTGTACATTTTCACACGTTGTTGAATGCAAGCTCACGATTGCAGATCCATTCCATTAGCACTTCTTTCTTGAGGTCAGGACGACTTCACTACGGACATAGACAACAAATCTGATGTAGCCAGGAAACAGCCATCATCTTGATGAAATTATTCACGAAGAATATTTGTTTTGCCAGCAAAGTCCAATGACCACGTAGATTGTGTGAGATTGGTTTTAAATTTTTACGATGGGGTTCTACTTTTTACGCTATTTCATTGATTCTAGCATCTGCCTCCACTTACGCAGGTGCTACAATCGTGATCAAGGCGATTCATAAGATTGGGTGTGTTCAGGCATGACGGTCAGCAAAGGGAACTAGCAAAGAAACCGAAGTCTATCAATGGGCGCTAGATGTTAGGTAGAGGACGTCGACTTTTACCATATTTCCTTGCACAGGATTGTACGAGTCTTGGATCGCGGATCCAATCTCATTGATTTCTAGCCTTCTCATAAATTAAAATTTGCCTGCCACAATTCCTTTTAATGCAGAGTGTTGCTTTGCTCATTAAACTGAATAAAGGTTTCCGAGTAGCAGAAATCGCTTGTGGCTACACAGTTTTTAGTCACTAGTGTAGGTTGACTCTAGTGGGAGTAGATTATGATTGTATAGGCAACGCACGTGAATCTAAATTGAATGCTCATGGCTGCTTACAATGAGTGGGATTTCAATGCGTGACTGGGTAGAATAGGTCATAAGATGGCTCTCAACTGACATCTGATCGCCTATGGGCATCTACCGAATAGATTATGCTGTCAAGGCGTCTAGGTCCATCTAGTTCATTTGCATATGCCTTGCTTCTTAAATTACAACCAATTCTCATTTCAATCAAATTTTATCATACGTGCGCAACTGATACCTGCCCATCGGAAAGATCGTGACGAATTTTTCGTATGGCACTGCGCGCCGCATTTCGCGTATCATTTAACGTACAGGTTGCATTTTGGGGAAGAAAAAGTGTTAATATTTAGAGGTCGGTGATCTTGATTCTGGTCGTAAGAAGCAAGAGCAAGAAGCGCTGTCTGATAGCCTCAAGATAATTTGAAGGAAATGCAACGACGATTATGGTAGAAGTGGACGACGGAGATGTCTGTCCTGCCTAGTGCATTGTTTGATGTGTGGACACATGATGCTGAAAATGCGCTGTGTTGAAATGATCCACCTCCAACCCGTAATACGCTGGCAGTGATGCATCACATTCAGAGCAATAATAATAATTATGCATAATTTCAAGATGATTTCAGTTGACATACCAATTTCACTACGTGAACAAACGGCAAAATAAAAGTTGACAAGTAAGTAGAAGTAAATAGGGCTTCCAGAATCAACCATCAGAGAGAAATGCTAGCACAGATTGATGGGGCACCAGTGATGCCGTGGTTCAAGAAATCCGCGCATAGGCATTGCAAATTCTGCCACCCCTAAACTAGTGAAAGTTCTCTGCCTACAATGCTCAGTGCCGCACTCAGCCAATAACCATCGATCACATGATTCGGCCTTACAAAGGTGCTCCTATGGCCACGAGGATGAAAACAATTTTAATCCTGTAGAGGACGAGCGTGGTCGATTTTTGGTTCTCGAGACGCCTTCTTCATGTCTACTTCGGCCTGGCTGCCATAAATCCTGCCTGTGCTTGTAATAAAGGCGTCAAAATGCATCCAGTCTTCTCAAACCTAAGACGTCAGAAGAGAAGAGGAGAAAAGTTAGAATCAGCTGCGCATGAAATAATAAAAATATGCGTACTAAAAAGTTAGTTATTGTTATTATCTCACATTGCTGGTGAAGATTCGAGGAAAGACTGCCTAAAATAAGATGCAGCGTTGTCAAAGGATTAATAAAATGAGACATGCCTTTAGTGTATGGAGGACGATTTGATGATGGACTTAGAAAGGAATTGAAGTCGAGACTAATGGAGAGTGACAAGTGACAAGCAAAATGGATAGTATTTTTGCGCACCAACAATTCTATGGCTGGGCCGCTGCCGATTTTATTTACAAAAGAATGGCGATGAAGACCGGTTTTATATTAATACGGTGCTTAAATAAAAGTCGCTGATCCACCCATCGCCTAGACCCTTATGTTTCTGGAGAGTGACATCTAAGTATCGGGAGGAACTAAAGTCAAGCACTGCCGCCATTAACATTCGATAAAATTCGGCTTTTAAGACTAAAGTCTGTAAAATTTTGTGGCCGCGCACATCACGTTAATAAAGGAGTTTATATTCACATAAAGTATTAGTTGTTCCAATAGCAAATCTCCCTCTGCTTTCTAAATTAGAATCTGACTAATAATTAAGTCAAATAAATCTGCAATTGAGAGAAATTACACTTTTAACCCCTCTGTTACTGCTAACAGGAAGTTGGTTGGTGGATATATACACGTTCCGCTTGATATACGTTATTTGTCTTTGCGATTTAGTGGGTGTTTTGCTTAATTGCCAAAGAACCGCATAGAAAAAGAGAACAGTGTTCTTTGCATTTGCGAAAACAAGGCTCATCCTCTCGTAAAGCTCTTAGAAATCTTGTAAAATTCTTAAAGTACAAATGAAAAATGTGCTTATTAACGGCGCTGTTGGTGTTGGCAAATGTCTAAGCATCCCGAATAACAGTTACAAAGAGTGTCAAGAATTATGAGCTAGTGGAGGGGATATACGAAACTCTCATTTTCGACAGGTTTTTGCGCAGGTGACACAACTTTACCAGAATCAGCTAGTTTGTTTAGCAAAGTTATAGGTTCTATGGCCAGATCTATTAGACACTGGAGCAAGCTTTAAGCAAATGGGTGACTGTAACCATGCAACAGGGTTCTGCATACTCCCAAACATCTGTTCTTCGTACTACGGAGCGTTCCAAAGTAAACTCAGTTGAAATGTGGGTGAATTCTCAAAGCCAAATGTTAAGGCAGTGTTGCCAATTTCAACGCATCTAGTTTTTTCAGTTGCAGCACTATCCACCTAGCTGCAAATACAGCTGTACACGAGTATTTACTTCAACTCGAGGTCAGCCTGCAATCGGACGCCTTTTCGCCTCACCCACTTGAAGCGATTTATTAATTCCTGTAAGGATTTCATATTTATGATTCATATGTTCTCGAAACAATTTTATCCGTTTCAAAGAGGTCAAGTTGAGAATACGATGGTTACACTCGTTTCCACCGATAAAAGTGGCGCTACACCTGTTTTCTTAAGGGCCATGTGGATACTTATTTCTTGACCTCGAGTTCGGTGGATGCTCTCTAACTATAACTGCCTTACCACTTGAAACAGCCTGCTTATAGATTAGGTAGCATGTAGGTAAACAACCAACGTTTTTGAAAGCGCCTCATTGAAGGAGCCATGGTCGCCATTTGGCAACAATACTCCATCTGACAGCTTTCTCTTCCTCTGCGTTCGCCTTTAAAACCATTAACTCCATTTGATTGTGATCCCGAACTCTTCTTCTTAAGCAAAGTACTTTTCAGAGGGTTGGGAAAGCAGATTAAGTGATTGCTATTTCTTAACTTTGAAAGTGCGGAAAATTACTGGTCGATTTTTGGTGCATGGCAGGTCTTGATAATTTATACTGATGCATATTACAGGGATTTCATGAAGGCACCGCGCAAAACTGTGTTTATCAACTGGTTTACTCAATTCGTCTTTATGCCAACGAGGCAGGCACATGCATAAGTGCAAGGTATTCGTCATGAAGTAGTGGTGAATAATTTCGCAACGAATGGCTGCACGACCGAAAGATGGAATGATTACTTGGTGGACGATGCAAAAGAGCGCGTAAAAGGACTTGTAAACATTAAGGATTGACAAGCTCGATTAATAGCATTTAAATGTGCATTGATCATTGGCTTCGTAGATTAAGTCTAAAACATATCCACTGGATCCGGTGGTTTAATTTTCATGATAGAGGGCTCTATCTAACTTGCGTTAATTAATTACGACGTACTGACTAACCGATGGCTTGGAGACAGCACCTGCCTTGAGGCAAGACAAAGATGGCAGGACGGGATGGCGGTTGTTGTCAGCTCATCAGATCAACAGGAGACAGCAAAATGGCAGTGCTGCCATTGCACAAGTATAGAGAAAGGAAGTGAATAAAAGAATGTAAGACATGAAGGGTAAGCCAGATACATGTTGCTTACGGCACCAAGTAATAGGAACTGGAAACCCATTCCTGCTCATGATATTGATGGCGTTTTTGCCACAATCTGCTTGTGGGTCCAGCTTTAAGGAGTTATCAACAATAAGTTATACGATCGCGGATGATCTCCAGGGTCATTTACTACACTTTTGCATGGCTCAACGCTGATCTGAGGAGAAAAAAGCCAAGTTGCCAAAGGTGACAACTCACACGACTCATTGCAAAGAGATCCATATTTTCAGACTGATGAATCACGGCGCGTTGTGACGCAGTTGATGCGCACTGTTAAAGCTCTGCTTTAATAATCAGAGGCTTTTGGAATTAGGATGGAAGCGATTGAAGGAATGTTGTTATGTTCGTGAAAGGGAGTGGTTTAATGGCTGGCTGTGGAGTATCACAACCAGTCAGAGGATTTTGCTATCTTCTTCTTGACATCGCTTGCCTTCCGTCCACTCAATCACGAGTTTTGTAGAGGGGTACATCCTCCAATTTCCAGGCAGTCAGTTTTATCGACAAACTTGAGCTCTTCTTAACGGTTTGCTTCTCATGCTTGGATATCCCCGAGAGATTGAGGAGAATGCGCTGAGGCAAATTCAATTCACAAAGGCCTATGTAGGCTTCACGGATATGAGTGATGTGCATGCTGGTGGAAACGAAGGGAAGTGCAGGTATGAAAAGTTGTATCAGATAAAGGGTTAAGGAAGAGGAAGCATTATCGGTGGCTGACATTGATGACAATGTTCACTTGCAGTAGTTTGCAGCACAAGTCAAACCCGATTGGAGCAGATGTTTGTTACTGAAACAGACGGTGAACAAACCCCAGGATCAAAAAAGGACCATTTGCCCGTCGAGACGCAAAACAGGCAAATTTAGGTGTAAAAACATCTATTCATTCTAGATTGCGACACCTTCTTCAATCCATTTCTACTCCTCACTCACTCGCATCTATCAAATTTTCATTCATGTTCCTTGACTCCCAGCTTCCGGATAGAGTAAAGGATGAAACGATAAAACGTAGGCGCTAATGCTAACCGGTTCGTAACATCGGCATGGCCAGCCGAGATATATCGCGATATTTGCTACAAATATTTCCATGCACCCTTTCCCCCGGAACGGAAACTAACTAGCCGCAGAATGTACATTACAATATTGCATTTCCAGTGCTGTCGCAGATTTCCTTTCTTCTTTCTTCGTTTGAATAACTCTGAGGAAGCCAAGAGAGCAAATGCTTCTATCACCGCAAGGACCAACAGCAACGCCACGCCTACCATTACTGGCGTCAGACGCAGTTCCCCTTCCACATATCCTCAGTCATCGGTCCGCACAGCCGGTCAACCACTCAGGCAACAAATAGCCTGGTGCCCTGCCGATTGCTGCTGCTCTCGTTATTCCCTCAGACCGATTGGGGTGCTGGCGTGCCAACGCAGATTTGGGCGCAAATAACCCTGGAAAGAAGGCGAGTGGGTAGAAAATGAGGAGGGATGAGCAATGAGGCTACACTTGGGAGCACGCTAGAGGGTGGATGTCTAGCATTAGCTCGACCATCCACGTATCTGCAGTGCATTCGGTTAAGCACTAGTGTACTATTTGTCTTCAAGGTTCACCCACTTACTCCACGCTGCCCCTCTCCACCATCTTGCAGTCATATCCTGTGGGACAATATAAAGGAATGTAATGTGGTGTGGTTGGTGGCTCTTAACTGAGCCATCACAGCGTTCTCACAGTATCCCCTCTAAGCTCTCCATTTATCTACTCCTCGGTTCCAGCTCCTTTAGCCACCGAGAGCCTATGAAGTGTGATTTTCGCATTTGAAGGCCTAGACCACGCCTATAGCATTGACGTTCTTGCACTCTGTGTCCCTACTCAACGCGGCATTCTCCATTGAGACATTAAACACACTGCGAGTGCCCTCCTAGAGGCGTTTAGCCATCAGAAAGGTTTATTGGTAATGTTGAGAATATCAAAATATAAGCGAAGCGTGTATGGCCTGAAAGCAGAGCCAGAAAATTACAAGTGTTTTTTTCTTAGGAGATCGAAAACACAGTTGGCAGATGGCAGCAGTCAAAGTCTGCAAGTGTACATTAAGGCATCTGAATATTCTTTGAGAAGACATAATGAAACGGGGACCATTCCCTAATTCAATCTGCAAAATTTTGCTTTGATAAATTAATCAGAGAATGAGCTTTATTCAGTGTACAATGGTAGACACCAAAGTGTTTCTTAGGCATCGCAATATCTGATTCTCTCACAGTGGGCAGCAACTGGCCCTTAAATAACAAAACTTGAGCAAGAAGAAAAGGAGAATAAGCCGATATCCAATTGGCCGGTTCTTGCCCAGCATAAAATAAATAAAAGAGAGAGAAAATAATTCCATTTTCACAAAAGCCTGGCATCTGTGAGAATAACTTTCAATTTGGCAAAATGTTAATGCAAATGACAAGTATGCGAATGGGTTCAAAGGATGGAAAAGAGGCCGGATTTACAGGTCACAGTCTCCTAACTGGCTGCTTCGAAGATAGTTCAGTACCCGCGTTTCATCGATTCCGTTGCCAACTGTGCGCCCATTAAAAAGGCGAGGAAAATAGCATTTTACCCATTGTAGCGTAGCACATTTTAACGACCCTTTGATCCTCTCTGCACAGAACTGGCACACGCTCCTCTGTTGGATGAGCCCTGATGCCGTGAGCTTGTTCTAAGGACGCCTAATATTGCCTACCGCCTCGTCCGGCTTTACTGACAGGGTGTATGCACTTTCGGTGCTTATATCTGGCAAGATACACGAATGCGAAGAAGGCATAAATAGCTCCAGAAATCAAGGGAACCAAGTCACAATCACTGAATCAAAACAATTGCTTGAGCATGAGACAAAATGTTTTCTTCCAGCCTTAGACGCATCAACAAACTCTACTGCAAATTCCTGCCTAGCTAATGAAGTTACCCCACTCGCAAACCCTTCCCAATTTTAGTTCAAATGAATCTTCACAAACAATAGTAATTGCGCTGGTCTTATGACACGCTCCTAATTCAAGGTGATTGTTGGGAGTGTTTAAATTAAGCACCTCAACTGAATTGGTTGGAAGGATAAATGCGATGCGTAGCAGTTGTCAAGTGAACCATTAAGGTCGTATTTAAGCTATAATTAACATATGGAATAAACAAAAACAAATCGATCTATGGAGTACAACCAGATGGACAGCTATAAAGACACGGGTTAACTTGACAAGAAATGCATGGTTAGGTGGTTTGGTAATTAGATGATCTGGAGTAAAGAGGAGACCCCAAATCCATACGATAACTGGAACCACTGTTGAATAGATTGATAGTTCTTGCTAAGGGTGGTGAAATTTGGAATGATTGAGGTATGCTCCAGCATGGTTCTCCAGTATTTTCCACGTCAATAGAGCATGTATGCATGGTTGCATTACGACGTCGGAGCCGTGTCACATAACGTTACCGATTCATGTAGTACATGTGAAGCACTTTTGATTAATATATAGAGACTGTTGTAGCAGGCGACATATTCAGTTTGGCCTTTTATCTTCAGCTGTATGCAACCTGGCGCACCTTATTGCTGGTTTGGTGATTGCTAAATTTTGTTCAACTAGTGTGGGAGTGCAATTTCATGGGGCAGTTGTCGAGTAACGTGAACCCTCATGGACATCAAATGGTGGAGGCGTCCTATGCTTTCATCTCCTTCACCAGTTTTTGCTCTGTGTCTGTTGCCCCGCTTCAACCAGCTATAGCATAGTCAGCTAACATTCTAAAGACCTCTGCAATGGCTTTTGCTTATGATTTAATCACGATCCTGTCAAAGTTTCATAATGACTCCCTGGTCATGCATCACATCTTGTGAGGCATAGATGCTGCTACGAGGGCGGAGAGTTTTGTGGCTCTCAAAGTAATGGGCTAATGGTGGATAGATAGGCCTTAATCTACTTTTATAAAAACTGGACTGCTGAGAAAAGGGCAAAATCTGGTTGAAATTAGCGATGATTACTAGGTTTCAGCTATTAAACCTTCAAAACTCGTTTGCTATGCAAACCATATTCAGTGCAACTCTTAACTTGCAACTTTTACTTTAGATTTTTGAGCCAAGTGACCTTCTTGCGAGTGGTAAGGCATTAGCAGATGGCATTTGCAAAAAGGTTTGGCATTTGCGTGGATACACTGCAATCAACGATACAATGCAATTGGAATTTGGTAGCAACCCTAGTGGTAAAGATATGGTGGGGATACAGGAAGACTCGCATTGGAAGTGAGTGCGTTTGGTAAAAGTGGCATTTTGCTTAGCATTGTTACTCTTCACACTAATCCCTTGGCCAGTCTGGACACCACGCACACCAAATAAACTCTTACATCACGTCGTTAACGCCGGTTTAATACAAGTGACGTGCAAACCCTTGTAATGGTTTTTTGGAGTAGGGGCACTTATGGTACAGACATTCATCAACTTTCATTGGGCAACTAATATAGGGAAGCAAATCAAATTGGAGGCATGCCTTACTAACCAAACATTCCCTAAGATGTTATGAGGCACGCTTGCACGCAAAGATGAATCCATGGACGCATAAATAGGATGAAACTTAATGTAATTTTAAGTGCTTCTTTCGATTGCCAATAAGTAGAAAATTAACTCATCCATTAATACAGGTGACAAACACTTTTGCTTCCAGTCATTTTCATTTAGCTCCATCCTTTTAATTCAAGCTCCAGCAACACGGCTGTTTGTAGGCTCGTCGACTACGTTGGTGGCAGTAGTGCGGAGCATGGCGAATTTGATAGGCATTCGAATGAGTGCTTCTAAATGAGCACTATGCTTTACCGAATTTACCATATTAGGTGCTTTGAATGCATTTGCTTTGCTATAGCGTTCAGAACTAGAAGAAGCCTCCAATTTTTTTAGGTTTAAAGCGACTAACCACGGTCGATACACTATGCCTAGTAGGGGGTGGCGGTCAGGTCAATTCAGACACCGCTAATCAATAATGCGGATAACTTGGTAGTACTTGTGTCCATGTGACGGCTTAGACCCAATCAATGAAGCTTTATTTTGATTCATTCCCCTATCCTTAAATATGCACTGATTCCCATTGAAAATAATTATTATATAACCTCCATTCCGCTACGTGATATCACTTCTTGGGTACCTTCTTCACGTCTTTGGAGAAGTTTACCATAATACCGCCAATAATTGACGGACTTTGGGGCAGAATGAAGGCGAAAATTTATCGATAAGCTTTGTTTAAAGTACTTTGCAGCAGCCAAATTTTCTGACGCCAAAAACGCATGCCTTGAATATTTAGAGTACATTTGAACCTTGGCACCAAATTTTAAATAGGAAGCTTCCAATAAAGCAAGTAAAATCTCTTTTTTGGCAGCAATGTCCAGGAAACAAGGAGCAGTAACTGATGATAAATGCCGTCCTTTATTTTGCTTATTACTATTTGTAAAGCGCAGGGCCCACTGCATTTCCTCTTAAGAAAGGTTGGCGCAGATCCTTGAGGAGAACTAAAACAGACAAACGAGCAATTGCATTCTTAAATTCAATAAGGTTAGTGCCTTGTGATACGATGCCCAGCCGCTAATCATGTATTATTGTTGCATTCCACCCCTAACCATTCAACATGCCGATGAAATATGGCTTAGCGCAGTGCGACGTGACTGGGCGTTTAACTTGTCGCATGAACCAAGATAAGTTTAGCAACCACTTCACAATCAATTGTGTCCCTCATCAGAGCTGGCATGATTTTGTTTTCGAGGGCTCTTTTCTAACTGAGCCATCGGTTTCAATGGAAAAGATACAGTGGAATCATGAGACTTAATAGAAGCTTGCAGATTTAGTGAAGGTAATAGCGCTTAGCAAAAGTTTGCTCAAACACTCCACGCTACATATCTAGAGGGTGAAAAAGACGGCTGAGACGATAAACAGACCTTGCTGGGTGTGTTTGGTGGAAACAGGTTTACCTACAGTGGTGATTAGAGCGTATGTGATCTTGCTGTGTCGAAAGTCGAGTATTTTGCAAACCATTCTATACAGTAAAGGCCCACCTCCGATTTTCTTGGTAACTGCTCCAAATTCATACAAACCTCAACATTTAAAAAATATTTTTCGGTAGTGTCTGTCTACTAACATTCATTTATTCTGCATTTCATAGTGAAATTCAAGACAACTAACGTTCGCTTATTACACCCTTTGTGTTTGGACATGCAACATTTTTCTGGATTTGTTCCTCACATACAAGTCTGCCTTGTTCATCACATCTGGTTATAAAATAGTTTAATCCCGATGAATGCATCCGTATTCACACTCTTCCCTCTACTTTGACATTCCAAAACTTTGACACCT
>MIEF01009560.1:0-22923 GCA_001870725.1 Taenia solium | reverse complement strand
CACTCAGTCCCTCAGAAATCCTCCCCAAGTCCGCGATGCTTATTTCCAGGCTGAACGATTAACCAACACTGAGCAAAGCAACTTTCAGCAGGATAGGCAAGTAGAGTTGCAACACCACAGCTGGTCAAATCCGCGCAGTACAGTCTCAGTGGCCTCCCATGAGTCGGCTTCTACATCCACATTCCCCCTTGCCATTACCGCCGTCGGCAACAATGGATACTGTTGGTGGCCTGATGAGCCTGTGATGTTATTTAAAAGCGGTTCACATTCAACGCTGAAGGCGGTGGCAGCAGTAGAGCAAGCGTCACTCAGTAATACTGCTCACCATGACCACCAGCCACAATCCTCGCAAGGCTGTCAAAGTCAACACAAAAATACTCCGCGAATTACGTAGGCGAAATTAACACCTAGTGCTGCTCACTTATGACTTCATGCATATCATAAAGGATTTCAAAGAAAAAAATCGCTCATACTGTACATTAGATCTGCAACGACTTTAGCACCAAGCTAAGTGCTTGGTAGATTTCGCGTAATTTAACAACAAATGAGATCCCATTCGCAACGAAATCCTCCCTTTTGAAACAACCCACCATCTAACAAAACACTGCGTCGACTTAAATGAATCCCTTCCACAATTGTTCACCATAACGAAAACTTGTTCAGCTTTTCTTTGTAAATCTCATCCAATAAAATATTTGCACACAGAGTTGCACAACTCCAAAACCTGCATATACATATACATTGCTACGAGTTGATAAGCCTCATGCATTAAAACACTGGAAGCCTAGAAAACAACCTAAAAATGCATATCCGTATGTAGTGAAAAACAAATAAATAGCACAATGAAGAATATACCTCTCGAGTGGCGAAGGTAAACAAACATTAACTCAACAAAACAGACTGGACTAGATTTAAAAAACCGTATTAAGTTCCCTTAATTTCTATATTTCCGCATTGACACATCACCGCGACTCACCATCCTTTCCCAACGGGGCGGTAAGCTTTCCTGTCATGTCAACTCTAGCCTCACACTCCTTTCGTCACTTTAGCTTGCGCCCATGTAATTATCTGATGTTTGTGCCAAACGAGGTAAAAGCTATCGCAATGTCATTAAACACACCGGTATTGTACATGACTCGATCCATATCGCAGGACCTCAGAGACGCCTGCCCAGGTGACTCGAGAATCTCACACTGTCGACCACCCCAGCGGATTTTTCAAGTGTTAGTTCGCAAAGGTTGTGAGTTCGTAGCATCTGAAAAGGAGAAAAGGGAACCAGGGACTGAATGTTCAACGCACTGCAAAGCCTAACAATGCAAATGCAAGTAACAAAGGTGCCTCAAAAAGCTTGCGAAGAGATGCAAACATTTCTACACAAACAGCTGCTCGTATCAGAACTGAACCCACGACTCAGTGGTTTGTTGGGCCACGCATAACATGCTTCGCAAAGATGCTATTAACATAAAACCAGGATCACAAAGTCAACAGGCGATAGAATTGCAAGGTGCCTCGTGCCCTCGATATCAGTTCTACCAAGACGAATATTGCAGCCATGAAGACAACCCACGTTTTACCATGCATAAAATATAAAAGCATCTATGGGTAACTGGTAAAAGGCGATAAACGCCGGTAAACTGCAATCAATTCCTACCTAAGAAATGCCTAGAGCAGTAGCGAAGGCGAGATGCACGCTCAGCACTGCAAGGCGATACTTCCATTCTTAGCCATAAAGTGTTCCACTGGAAACATGCACTTCTGCAGAATGAGGGGGCAAAAACAATGTTCGTACCAATTACAGCAAAACGTTCACTAGGGTGTTCAAAAATTTATGCCAACAAGGCCTCTCAATCTAAATCCGAGCGCACCTAACATTGTCATCGAATGCAAACATAAAGTAAGTTCACGCAACACGGCAAAGCTCAATGCTGAGCCTTCACCTGGGGTCAAAGCCTTGCTTACCACCCTGAATCAGCTTTGAGGCCGTACTTTCGCCTGCCGTCTCAGTCGGCGAGCACTGCATACTGCTCCACATTCCCACCATGCTGTACATTGCTGCGCTCATGCACCCGTCCCCTCCCGCTCCAAGTTACACCAACACTCGGTTCTTCCTCCTCATCACTTATCCACTTGCTGTCGATGCAAGCCTACTTCTCCATTTTCGGTAGCACCTCGGTCTCGCATCCTTTGTGCCTGTATGTCAAGCTCCATGTCATGATGAAGCGCCTGGAGCAAGGTGGTTAACAGTAAATGATAGCACTTAAATACAATCAACTGCAACGACCGAATAAGGAAAACACGTTCGAGAATGGACATTAGGCCCATTCCCAACAACCGGAACATCGAATATGTGTGACGTTGGTGAATGGAGGGCAAACAGTTACTGTGGCTTCCACCAAGCGAAAGAATCATGAAAACCTCATTCGCGTTCAAAGCCTCCGAATTTACGGACCACTGGCCTTCGTGATGCACAAAAGTAGTGATGTCGATCTCTTTACTCTCGCCCACCATCTTGACGACGTGCCCGAAGACGATGCGCAGTTGCACGCCTGTAAGATTATTTGTGGTCTGCAACGCCTTTATGCTATGCGAACTGTGCACATGGACCTCAAACCCGAGGACATCCCTCTTCCAGATTAGGGTCATTTACTTAGCGCTGAATTTGATCGGTCATGTGATGTAAGAGAGGAGAAGACCTCCAGAAACGCATGATTCTTGCACATCTCCCCAATTTTTGAACTCGAAACAGTAAGTAGGGTGGAAATTGCAGGAAAGGCAATTGTGTGGTCCTTCTGATGGTCTACATTACATCGGAAGCAGTTTGACTGGATGTTTGCAAGGAAAGCGATAGTATGCGGTGGGCGAAATCAGGTTGTTACAGCATAAGCAATGTAAAAAAGCTCCCAAAGCCACTGCAAACTCTTATCCAGTCCTGTCGCACACAATTATAATAACCGTTCAGACATCACAGGAGTCAAGGACTTGACTTTCTATCGCGGTGTCGATTGGGACGAGGCAGTTTCTTGCACATTGTAACCGGTTAAAATCTTGGGACTTGGAATGCCAATTGCATTACCTCGAGCTGTAGCTAAGCAAAATCTTAAAGAAAAAAGAGTGCCAAAATGATGCGGCTTTGATGCAATCGCATTTCAAGCGTCCGACACAAAAGGCAAAAATGTAATGCCGATTGCTTCATTTTAGGCACCAACTATCCAAATGTTTGGACCGATACAATCCATTCTATTCACGACAGCTGGCCAATAATGACACAGTACCTGCGTTATTGCCACCAGATCGACAGAACACACTCACTTTGCAATTCTTGTGACTAAGTGCGCAAATCAGCTTGCCAAAACCGGCGTAGAGTTCTCACTGCCAGCATCATTTAACCTGTAGCAGTTAAAAGGCCGATTTTTAATACCTCCAGAAGATCACTAAATCAAACTTGAAAAGAGAGCATAAAATGCTGGTGCAGGGAGTCCCTCCAAGCCAGTGCTGCCAAATCGATGTTTATACCCGTCAGGTGAACGGACTTTAACGGAACTCATGGCTGGAGCACAACTCAACTCAGTGGGATGACCACAATTCACCTCAGTAATTTCACTATGGAACAGGTGTTCACTTCCCAATTAGGTTCAGTCTTAATACATAGTTGTAACACCTTTACAATTTGTAGCACAACCATCTGAATCATTCGCCATAAGGTGTCACGTTGCAAAGTGTAAGCTTAAGTTAAAGTTTAAGGCTCGCCAAACTTAATGGTCACCCAATCCCTACGCCTGTCCGCGTCTCCCTCGTCCAGCAGCAACAAATGCAGCAAACTAACACTGAGAACCAAAAACCTTCTGTGTGGATAGAAAACTTGCTAGAAAACAACATCGATGCTGTTGCCTGTTTTACCGCTACTAGCCGCTACGAGTAGACTCTGAGTTCTTTGATGCGGCAGATGATCGAGAGTAAGCCAACGCTTCAAGTTTGGGTGCTTTAAAAGGGTGCTATTTTACGTAGTTTTCGAAACACTCAAACTCGTCCTCTATCTACTGTTTTACGGGATCCTCCTTTTATAGCTACTTACTAACCTGCTAGTAGCAGAACGACCAAGTGGACATAAGAACAGATCCATTGCAGGTCAAAACCAGCCTGGCAAAGGAGGTCGAAATGAATTCCTAAAGTGGTAGGCACATTGCTAAAGTGCAGAAGACATTATACCGACTGTTCCAGATCCGCTGATGAGCGGGACGCACATTCGGTAGCTGTAGCTAGCATTGTCGACAAATGAGACGAATTCATTCACACTTCCATGGGACTAGGCGACTGAGTTTGTAGCAATTGCGCATACCTAAAACCGATCAACGCCTTTCAACCTCAAAAACATCAACAGCTCTACACTTCAACCACGCGCCTCACCACTGGAGACGCTGCGCATATGAGCACTGTAACTTCCAATTGTGAAAAATCATAGCCTAAGGCATTCTCAAAACACGCGACTAATCCAACAGTATTGTCAGAAGAGTCGATGTGACATCGTGCAGATAAAACAGGTAATTGAGTTGACAAACGAAGCCGCAACTTATGCATGAATACAAAAACAATGATCGAATCAGATAAAACGATGAAGGAGAAATGATGGATGACTATGTGGACACGGGATGAATTGATATGCAGTGGCTAAGTATTTAGCACTTTGAATTGGTATATAGGAGAGCGATAAAAGCTCATAAGATTAGGGGTCAGAGGACGGCAGTCAGTACTAGGCACTCACCCATTCTCACCTCCAATTCCGTGTCGATGGCCTTGGTCCGATTAAGGCTCCACTCCACTCCACCTTCTTCACCACCGAGGCGGCCCGAATGGCGGCCGTTGAGGCAATATGTTTGCGCTAGGCTGTCGCCAGCCTTTCCGGCACCTAACTGTACGTAGCCTGCAGTGGTGCGTTCGAGGACGCCAGTTCTCTACGTACCGCAAACTTCACCACTGCCACTTCTCGATCCTCCACCGATGGATCTGTATCTGTACCTCCACCTCAGCTATCGTTGATGTTGATCGCTATGACGTAGAAAAACCACCTTCTTGAGTAGCATAAATTACATGCCGGATCTTCTCCAATCCTCCGCAAATCCCATTTATGCTCCTAATGTGCCAATTACTGAACGCCTCTATTAGCACTGCTTCTTGGTTCGTTTGCCTTCAAACGCCTCCAAGAATGAAGAAGGCTTGCACAAGTGAATAGACCAATAATTAGATGGAAGTCTGGACAGGGAATGGTTGGACAGAAGGGTCGGTGTATGGATGATCGAAGGCATTGGATAATATAGCTGAGGATTTTGTTGTCAGATGAAGAGTACTTTATCTCATACAACACTTTGTGAAACTAGAGGTAAGCTCAGACATATCTTCCTCAACGTTGTAAAACAAATGAATCGAAACCCCAGGTGGTTGCCGAAAGAAACACATTCGCATTGGAGAGATTAAATAAGATGGATGAACTGGAAGACAGATTTGATGTTTGAGTAGATTCCTCAAAAGCGGCACATTTGTTATGGCGCATTCTACAGCACTGCAAATTCCAGAGGGGATCTCAAAGAAGCAAAGGGACAACTTCAGTCTACACCGAATGCCCCCGCAATAGACTTGAACTTGTTTATCTCGACGGCGAGGTAAGATAGTGTCCCTACTTCAATATCAAACCAAACCAAGAAACAAGAGCTGGAGATAGGACCGGACTATGCTCTATAAATCGACTGCTTTTGTACTTCACCTCCTCTGCATTGAAGAGTTCCAACCAAACATCACCTTGACAAAATGAAGAGTGTGCATTTATCCAAACATAGGGACTGATTAAAGCACAGATGTGTCCAGCGTTCACTTTTACGAACCAAGGCGGCGCTCAACCAACCGTGCTCTGTCTTCACAACCATCGCTGAATTCTGAGACGTCACCTTCCACCCACTGACTAGCAATGCCTATTCCGAAGAAAAACGTGCGCCACCGACCAAATGACTCATTTATCGTGAGGGTAAGGGCGCATCTTCTTGCTTAAGACGCGATGGCAAAGCATACCTGTTGCCGCATGTCCAAATGACTCGGTAGAAATGGTGGCAAATGCAAAACTTCAACAAACTTGTTGAATGCGTGATGGAGCGGTGACACCTGAGAATTATGGGCAAACTTACCTCATGAGGAAGAGCAGAAACGTCTGCCAGCGCGGACCCGGATGCACAGACCTCCTTGAATTGGGGCTTGGGCACACCCAACCAGGCATCACTGAATAAAGGGTGAAGTGCGGAAGAATTACTGAGACCAAGTCGACGACCAATCGTTGATCAACTTAAAAAAAGGAATTACACTAGAACTTCTAACGTTTCACACAGGCAGAGGTGCTTTTGAAATCTAGGGCACCACCACCTTCTTACAACCGATCACCATCACTGCAGTACTTGTGAGGCAGAAAAATAAGCCCGCACTATTTCCTCAACAAATAACGTAGTAGCCACAAAACATCTCCCGAGGCCCATTATTCGTTGCAGCAATCAACACTGTGACCCAAAGTACGAGCCCTCTCAATAATACGCAAGCTTGGTACCAGTTTCACTTAAATAACCAGGAACAACACAGCATCTAGTCGACGCTTATCCTATCCCACTAGTCTTCAAAGAATCTGGTCTAATATAATTCGCGATCAATTTCAGACACCAAGAACTAGTATTAATGACTTGCAGTTTGAACAAATAGAACTAAACGAATAGGAAGTATAAGAACAAGACGCAGCACACTGCTGAAGTACGTCATGATACCTTCCCGTGGGCAAGTATTGCAGCAGTGAAGAATGGACTTGGTTCGCCTTCTAGGCGTAGCATTTCAATTCGGTTGATTGACTTGTATTACTGCTTTCAAGAAGTTTCCCCAAACACCTCCTAGCTGTAAACAATTCTGTCCAGTAGATAGACCAAGGATATTAGCAATGCTTGGGCTTCGTAAGCAAATGATTTAGTGTGAACAATTGCGTCTGCAGTCCATCATAAGCACAAACAGGGCATAGTCTTTTGGGCATAGGGTGGTGCGCACTCCGGACCTGTGAGTGAACTGTTCGAGAGAAAACAGTGATGACATTTTCGATCGCCTAGCAACCGTCGCAGCACAAGGCATTCCTGGCCATAAGCTATTCTCCCAATCAGTCACTCGGCCAGCAAACCACCCTAACGGACGTGAAAGAGGCGCGGTTGCAACAAATACATGGTCTGTCTGGCGTGTAAATAGCAATCATGTGCTCAGCCTCCACCACGACAGTCCCTTCGATGCCGGTGTGGGAGTAAACCGATTGTCGCAATGCTGCTGGCTGTTCTTGGCACATTGATCTTGAATGAAACCAGCCAAATGAGGTAATGCAATTCCGTGTTACTCAAAATGGGGAGTCCTCCCAAACGTGATGTCCTCTATATGGCTCACCATCACCAAAAACAAACTGTTTAAGTCGGTCAATAACAAGCATTGCATTTTGCTACTGCTCACCACATCTTTCCAAATGCCACAGGAAGATGTCTGCAAAAAAATCTTGCTTGTGCTTCAGTCCTGAAACCGTACTACGTCTCTATTACTTTAAACCAAGGCTTAGCAGAAATCAACGCGGAAACACGCGCTTCACAAAGTGCCATAGAGGGTCCCATCAAAAACCGTCTGATGCATTAACAAGCACCCCGCGGCTGGGCAACAACAAAAGTACGCATGATAAGCGAATAAATATGGCTTGACATTACGATAATGTAACACTGACGAAATGCCAAATAAATTGTTTTGCCAATGCGTTGCATCGATTCTGAAAAACAGCAGTGGACTTGGAATGACAGTGGTAACAAAGAGAAATAAAGAGGGGAGGGTGGAATGCGATGGTCACGCACCGTTAACAGATCAAGACCTCTTGCATCAAGTGCACGCATGATCTTTTCTTGAAGGCAGAGCCTAATGGAGTGCCAAGACGGAAACAATGTAGGGATATAATTTGGCAATCTTGTAACCCCCGGCCGAATTTCCTCTGTCGGTGTCCCCTTTAGTTGAAATATTTGGAAGAGTTGATCATTCTCAGAGTCACCGCAAAACAGCGGATCTCCTGTTGCCATTTCTGCCACAGCAATTGACAGCTTCGTCTAGCAGAATCTCCGGGGCGCGATACAGCAGATTGACGACCTACAACATTGTGAGATCAGTCGGACCAATTTTTGCGAGTCTTGAGGCAGGCATAAACTACCTTGTGAGTCAACGCACGAAGTGGGTAACCGAAAGACCTATCCAAGCCAAAGTCAGCCAGCTTTACAACGCTCCTATTAACATCGGCCAGCACGTTTTGGGGTTTCAAATCATGGTGGATAATGCGCCGTACGTGGCAATAAGGAAGAGCTTGCAGCATTTGGTACATGAAAAACTAGGTGAAAAATAAGCAAAGATGGAATACTACTTTGACGGTGTCTGAAGGCAATCCAGTGTTCTTGCAATTAATATCCAAATACCGCCTGAGATCCATATACAAATACTCCAAGACTAGGTATAGTCGGCCGTCGTCTAGAACAACATGTTCTAGACTAGAAAAGAGTCATAGATGTTTGGGATTTACGCCACAATGTTGGGGTATTTTGGTTCTTTCAGAAGCGCAATTTCCCTGACAGCAGTCGAAGGGACACCTTGGTCATAAATCTCAAGTTTTCTTCCCTTCAAGGCCTTCGGCTGGCCTGACTTCCGATCCAGACACCAACAAACCACTCCGTAAGTGCCTGGAACGATAAAATGAACACTTTTGGCAAACCTTCTCCAGCCTTTCCGAGTCGGATAAGACTCAGGAGATCGTGATTCGACATCACTGCGAAATGCTCAGTACAAGATTCAAATCAACTTGGGTTCCCATCGGTTATTTGATGATCGTCGGTGGCTCAAGTCAGACATCATTAGTTCCAACAACTGCTGCAGTTTGCATGGTCGTGAGATAAATGGCGATTTTATCAAATAAAGTACGGTACATAGGCGAAATTTTATTTGAAGCACTTAACTGCTGTGATTGAGTAACATGTTCAAGGCCAATTTGCCATGAGGTGAGCACTTCCCACTTTGGTTCAACAGCTGTTACTTAGTCAATGCTATTGCCACAATCCAAAATTTATTGTTCAGGTACTTTCATTTGCATAGTTGTAGTCAGTTGGATGCTTAGACGAGGTGATTCACCGAGGTGAAGTTCAATCACAAGTAGGTACGATTTTGACTAGTATTGTGCTGTAGCGTAAAAAGCAAACCAGATACCAGAGGTTATTGAATGAGTTCAGAGAGGATATACCAGTGGAAGCTGACGTTCAGACTTTCAGACAAAGGTGTTTCAATTCATACGGGTCGACAGAAGGGTATTTCTACGGCTATTTCCAAACACCACGTCCCTTCTTTTTAGCCAAGTGTTAGAGAGAATCAGCTCCATTTATTGATAAGTATTTTTCAACTCCTCCACTCGAAAACTACCTGATTTTGTTGTTCGTTTTGTTCATTTATATACTTAGGTTAATTATTTTTTAACTAAGATTCGGAAGACTCTAAAGGGACTTTGTAAAACAGTGCACTCAATGTCGAGTCGTTTAGCCCAACAAATGACCACAAAGGTCAAGTGGCATACCATCGAAGCAGATTTTCCTAGGGTCAAATGATGGGCCGACAATACTTTTTAGAAACAGTAGGTTAAATTATTTATACAATGCAGACTTCAATTCAACCATGGTAACGTATTTGCGTGCAATAATCGGGCACTGTGTTGGATTAAATTTGAAGCTGCAGAAGTGACTAAACCTCCTTTATCTTACTTCAATCAATTGCATTTAGCAAGGAATGTGGAAATTCTTTTGAATTTTAGAACAGACACACAAGCAACATTCGCTAATACGTGTACCTCACTGTGCAAACGAAAAGCAGTTGTTTGGAGAAGCAGAGATACAGCGAGCAGAATAAAACTCTCAGTTTTTAAATTTCCAATGAATATTCAGGATGGAAGGTTATTCATATTGCGCTGAGTCATCGAGTTCTTTGATTAGCCACGTCTGCAACAAAAGTTCAAAATCAAACATCGTTTGCTATTCACCAGTTCCGCTAGACATCCCATAAGCATAATCTTGCATGGATGATGGAATGTTGGGTCATGCATTTAATGGTTGATGAAAACCTACACTACGAAAATGCTTGCGATGCCTCATAGTGTTCTTTAAACACCTTTTAGATATTTATCAGTTGAATTTGCACGCATTCGCGGACAGTTGTACGGTGCACATCGGATGAACTGAAACACCCGGTTGCTGACCGGCAACGGTGGTGGTTTAGAATGTAGCATAGGAGATCTGAGATCATGCGTGCACTTGATGCAAGAGGTCTTGATCTGTTAACGGTGCGTGACCATCGCATTCCACCCTCCCCTCTTTATTTCTCTTTGTTACCACTGTCATTCCAAGTCCACTGCTGTTTTTCAGAATCGATGCAACGCATTGGCAAATCAATTTATTTGGCATTTCGTCAGTGTTACATTATCGTTTCCACGAAGGTGAGTGCTTGTTGACATGAGGCACCACCATCTCATTTAAACTCAAGCGCCTCTTCTCTACGACCCACCATCTCGCACAAGTGCGCAGCAGGCTCTTTTGCATCCCTACTTTGCCGATCTTGACGAAAGTCGCTACCTGACGTCAGTGAGGAGTACGTTGGCCTACCGATTTGCGAGATTCCACCGGATTTCGCCCAAATATTCAACGCCCTGATCAACATTGATGGGAGTGACCTGGAAGGAAAGGGTAAGGATTGGATGAAAGAAGGAGAGGAGACCTCAGATACGATGGTGGTTTCTGTTTCCTACTTTTTCAGCAAATTATATTTACCTCTAACATCCTGCGCCTCGTTGGCTTATTAAGATGAGGATGGTGCCTTCTACGATGTTACTGGGTGCATCGACGCATCAGGTCTCAGCGACTAGTGACAGATTTGCAAAGGATAAATTGAAGAACTCGGAAATCGAGAAGCCACAACGCTCCTCAGATGCCTAAAAGTCAGTTGCAGAGCCTCTGTCTGGAAAGCACAATGCTAACATGTCTACCGCTTGATCTCTCATTATTAACATCCCTACACACACCGTTCCTGACTTTTCATGTCAACTAGTGTTTGAAAATTGATGCCGTCACTAAACTTACCGTGCTTGTTGCTCACTGTAAGGCATTATCCTCTTTTAATCAGTAGGTGTTGAGGTTATTGGGAAGGGAGGGGAGGTGACTACTTTCGTAGCGTCCTATGTCACTAATTCGTGGTGGGATTACTAAGGTTTAGCCAGTCAGCGTGTGCTATGGCCATTTCAGATATCGTTGTTGGAGTGGCAGCATAAGTTTGTTAGCATTTCCGCATCTGCGGTACTTTGCAATCCGCATTTTACACAGAATGAAGCAGGTTTGGAATGCCACTGCCTCGAAGCTTCTCTTTGTGTCTGCGATACGTTTGATCTGGTCTTCATAGTCCTGAAGCCCAAAAAATTTCAAGATACGGATTGGCAGGCGACAATATCAGGCCCTTACAATCTAACGCAAACGTTGGTGATCCAGGAAGTTAGTTTTGAAGTAAAAATTATATTTTTTCATGACGCTGACATGATGTGTGGAAATAGAGTGATGCCGAGTGTGAACGCCAAGACGAGTAATTGGTGTTTGACTTGCTACTTTTTATCTGCATAGATGGGTGGTCGTGTCGAGTGGGGGCGGAAATGCTATTTAGAAAAACAGGTTAAGTAAATGGCGCTGTCATCCATTGGATTAAAAAGGAAAACTCTGTGCGAACGGGATAAGCACAGAAGTCGTAGAAACAGATGTTCTAGACGGTAAGGGGCAATCTAAAGAGGAGTGGTGGAAGAGAATAATGTGATGAATTGTCTACCAATATGACAGGTTGCAGAGACTGCAGAATTCTTTTTAAGAGCATGATGACAGAGACGTCCACCTCCATGATGGATTTTAAATAAATGTCAACTGAATGTGAAAATGCATTTAAAAATAAGATAGCGACAGGAGCCTTTGGTTGAATCCGGGAAGAATTATATTTTGAAACAATTTAAAATGTTCCAGTTTATAAATCTTTGCATGCATGATTTGATCTGGTTTGGTAAAGCATGGACAAAGGCCTGTCATCTATTCTAACTCTGTTTTAATACCAAAATAATGTACGATTCTACATTATTTTATTTTAATTCACCTTAGAGTGCATTCACAAGCATAGGCAGATGCGACTGAAGGCTTGCTCTCGAATCATACTACCAGTGTTGACACCATTTCACTCAGTCAGTTAAATCCACCACCTCTTTAAACGACCGGCTTCATTGGTGTTAACTGCGTGTTTGAAACGCCTTGGAGAAGAGCGGATAAATTTGTCAGCGCGAAGGTTGACCGTCACCTATGCCTTCCTCCAACATACATTTGGACATGGAATAAAAATAGTTCTCTTCCGATGCGCTAGTCTTTAAACTAAAGGCTGCCTGAATTGCACGGCTTCACATGCTGATACTTGAGGCTGGGACCGAAGCTTCTAGGAAAAGGATCAAATACGAAGCTACGGACTCCCCCACCAAATTCATATGAAGCACATATTCTTACACATTGACGAGCATACATGGAACAATAGTTGCCTCCCCAAGAGGAATATTTTTTAGGCTGTATTGTATTTATACGATTCGAACACTCCCCTTCACATTCTTCTCGTAAGATCTTTTGCTAGATTAAGTAATTGGGAGGCAGGGATTGACATGTAAAGGGGTTGGCAAAAATTTTAAGCTTAAGAAGCAAATTTCTCCACTCTATTGAGGAAGGCGCTGCTGTAACTGGGTAGAAGGAAAGGCCAATCGAATGATTTATGTCATCCAATAGATGTTTAAGAAAACAGTATCGTTGGTGGCACCAGGACTATCTCTGATAGTAGCGACAACAAAGAGCTCCTTGAGGTGCGTGTGTCACGCAAAACACTGACGATGCCATTAAAGCTGATTGTGCATTTAAAATAAGTACATTCCTACGTGGCCAACAGAGGCTCAGACTATAACGTGATGGACGAGGGCAATGTCAACCATCTTTTTAACACTTCCATTAAATGCGGATGAATTGCCTTTGGTTTTGAAGCAAGTCCCGCACCATACTAGATGTCACGCCCAACATCAGGACGTGAATTGAGGTGCTTCTGGGGTTTAATGCATGTTGCGTTGATGCAGTCCACCACAGACTACAGCATCAGCTGTTGTGGTATAGACACGGGTGGCAAGAACATACTTTGATATTGGTGAAGCTCTGGCAATTATGCTGTTACATGTGCTTAACTTCCTGCTTTCTTGAGTGGCTGACAATGCCCGCAACAGTCTCCACAAACAGTGTCTACCTCGGCGCCGTTTCCTTTGCTCAGCACACTGACAATGTCATGACTTGCTTTGCCTCCTATACGACTCCGTTTGCTTCAGCTCGTGCTCCTTCACATTTGCTGCCCCAAGCGCCTCCTCCCTGAACAAATTGCTCTCCTTCGAAGTCGCAACATCAGATGCATAACTCGGAACTGATGTACTACGTCTCCGAATGTTTTCACACCTTTGCAAAGCGTCGGCTTTACTTTTCACCTGCATTAGCACCATAGCAGTACATCCAATTGATGCATCCATCGATGGGCACCGAACGCCGAGGCCTTGGCTTGCTTGACTCTGACTGTGACATGCAAGCAGCCTGCTATTTTGACTCCGCCGATTTCCACGCGGCTTTCCTAGCACTATTATTGCAAACGCATTTTTGTCGCGCGATATCTCTGTTTATATCCCTACAACCACGTCACCGACGTTCATTAACTCACAAGAACGCCGTGGCGAGGGAGCCAAACAGGACCGGTGCAGTGCTCTGTATTTTGGAGGCAAAATCGCCTTCGTCTCCTCTTTAGTGAGGTTCTTCGAACTTCGGATCGTACAAGGTAACACAAGGTAAGCAATGTGGCCTTCTTATCATATTCATTGCTTATTTTTGCAAAATCTGACGACATCTTACCGAAGAGGTGCCTCGACTTGATCTCCGTAATTAAGCGCTTGTGGTAAGCAAGCACTGCCCTCCTTAAGTGAAGGGGAATGCCTCTGTCTCTGGAGAACTGATACTATTACACTAAATATTCTTAAAATAAAGTCCTCTATTCTGTGATAAGAAAGTGGTCGATGATGCCTCAAAAACCACTTTGAGACCAATTTTAACTATTCACGCCCAACACCCACAAATGGTGCTGTGAAAGTGGAAGGCAGAGCACCTATTCTTTTCCCAATGTTCATTGCCTCATAGTAAATGTTACAGGCATCATGCCAGGCTGCACGATATTCTTCCAGCAGCCGCCTTCAGACCAGCGAATATGGCTCTTCCTAGGGCAGTTTCACTGAGTCCAGGTATACCCCTCATTGCACTCATATTGGCTTTGAATGAAACCACACCAGTGACACGAAAGATTGTTTCCTCCTGTTGCTCCACCACAACGTCCATGTCCACTTGGTTCATGAAGTGGTCATTGACCAGTTTTGCTTCCGCTCTACAGTAGGACATAGAGCAATAGAACTAAACATCTTAAGTAAATGCTTACCCACAATGTTAATCATGCCATAATTAGGGAAGAAAGAATAAAAATGTAATGGAAAAATGGGAAACTTGCTCAGTCAGTGGACCTGTGTGACTCGCACAATCGAAGTTCAAGTGACGCGCTATGACAGGACACTCAAATTTGTTAGCAGCATTCTTTGAAGCACTGCACTGGGATTGCAAGGATGCCTTACTACACTCTACCTCGCTTTCCGCCCCAGGCCATTCAATGTAGAGACCATGTTTGTGCAAGCTTCTCTCAGCAAGTGATTTACTATTTTCGGCATTCCCTTGGTTACGTCGGCCACTTTTGGACAATTGTCTTTATAAAGGAAGGAAAACTTGCCATGACACGCCTATGCAAAAGGGGAAGCAGGCGCATTCTTGCCTGTACCACTGTTTCTTTGACAAGATTAGCAATTGATTTGAACTGGATCATAGGAAGGATGTGAAGACTCGAGGGTGGGATTTGCAATTGCTGTGGTCATGAGTGTGTGAAGTGAACGGGATAACTGTTGCGATTGACGCAAATCTTCCTCGACCAGGATATTCGAGTTGCCCTTATCAAAATACAGGTGTGCATGGTGTTGGCATGAGGTCTTTGGACTAGTATTATGGCATTGGAGGGAAGTCCAATCTCATTTCGTCAGACGAAGTCATGCCACTACTAACACATTTGGCCAGTAGTAGTACGATTCAGTTCAAAACATTGAAGCAAGCAAATAATTTACAAGCGAGGACCCTCTCTATGATGATTATAATTCTCAATACAAAATCCAATGTGCTAGAAATAACATTGATCAGGCTTGCATTCAAAGTGGCAAACACCTATTTCTAAGGGTATTTAAATGGGATAAAGAGGGATTCCATGTATCTCTGCGATACTATCTCTACTCGTGATCATGAGCGCCTTCGATTGTGGCAGTCATTGAGTCAATGAAAAACCAATGTTGACGTGACAACTTGTCCATCCCTGTCAGGTTATTTAATGCTTGTTTAGTTGTGCACTAAGCCATGAGGAAAGGGCCTTGGGTGGAATTGAATGAATAGTTTCGAGTCTTATAGGAAGGCGTGTTCTGCCGGAATTTGAGTGGGCGTTACAAGGCACGGTGGTCGGGGTCGCCACCAGTCAGCGTACACCTCTTTTGACTAAACTGGAGAGCAAAATCCAAAGCTGGGAACTTCTAATTTACGCTGACTCAGACCCCCTAATTTAAGGTAAATTGATGAAAGGCGGAAAGGTGAAGAACGATTTTGCTGTTAATTAGGTTTTGCCGGCAACTGGGGCCGTCGGCTTTAACTCACGAAATGGACTAGCAAGAGTTCCTTTGTTGCATTTCATTTCGGAGTAAAAGCAGTTTGAATTTGCTTACTTTTTTAGGAAATAGGCGTTTGATTTTTGAGAAAAGGGTCAAAATTTTTTAGCATGAGGATCACTCGTTTCATTGTGCCTTCGAATATGTTAACTCGATATCTTCCGTTCATTTACAAACACTTGGGGGTCTCAATTGGGATGTCTTCTCATTTCCACTCAGCAAGACGATTTCCACCTGCACGTTTCATGACATGAGTCGAGGGGAAATCGAAAGAGACTACTGGATTTGGAGGGAGTACAGTTAGGTGCTGGTATAGTTGACTTCACTCTATGAATCCACATCGTTTTACTTCTCTCGTGAGCTCTGTTGAAGTGCACTCGAACCGGGTCTATAAAATGGGCACAAGCACGGCGGCTAGCAATGAAAGAGGACGAAAGAGAGAGTGGAGAAGCTAGATTCGGTGTGGATGAATATGTTGGCACAGCTTGATGTGATTTGCTGCCCCGAGATTTTGACAAACAATTGAGAATACTTATGCCAAATGAAAGTGAAGATCCGCTTTTAAGGTCACAATGAGTCAGTTGATCTCTATTCTGACTTGCTTCATTTGAACTAGCGAGAGGTGTGCCAGAACAATGATGAAAGCGGACGATATCTCCATTTGGTATCATGGGACGTTAACAATGTTCGTAAGAGGGACTCTGTTCCCTTGGTAAAATGCTATGCGATTTGCCCTGCTATCCGAGGGGCATGGCAAAGGTATTTTCGCCATAGTCGGTCAATCCCTTTACAGAAGTTTTTCTACGACAAGACATCTCAAATAATCTTACTTTCTTCGTGCCCGATCCCTTCTGCTTGAATCTGTGCATTCTATCTTGGAAGCCACTTTTCGATTGTTTAAACCGAGCCCAGTTTTATCATCAGCTGCTTTGCCCGAACATCATTGCAAAATTTAGGATTACTTCCGCCTTCATATTCTTTATGCACTTTTTAAGCAGTATCGTGATCCTAAAAGTAAGTCTCTACTTTCCCTTGACATAAGTATTACCAATCATTTGTCAATGTCTCGAGGCAATCTGCGAATCGCATCAGAGGCTGCCAATATATTGACATCCATCGAATTTTGACTTTCGATTCCACTCTTCCACCCATTCTCATTGCTAGCTGCTGTGCTGAGCCAAATTTATTGTCTTACTTCGAGTACAATTCAACGGAAGTCACGCGAGGACCGATTTTTTGCTTTAGCGATGATGCGAGCCCTATTATCACCTGACTGTCCTCTGCCTCACCTCTGTTTGTTTGTGCTATGAACTGTACAACTTATATCGATGGAGATGAATCCCACTTGCGATTTTTAATTGCGTGCAAAGGAACGCGGCTTATCAGGGTGCCACATAGTGAAGTTAAAATGGGATGAGTTTTGTGTCTAGCCACTTACCCGCAAACGGATTATCTACCTCCTGTTAAATTTGTTTACATTTAATGAGTTTTCACTTGTCTGTTGGGTGTGGTTGACAGAAATCACAACTTCTATCAAAATCTAACTAGTCGCGTAAATCTTATTTCGCTCTATTTTCCTTATCCTTTTCCCATAGATCAGAAGTCCTGAGCCGAAGTAGTAATCAGAAGTTTCTAGGAGTAGAGTTTTGCAGGTTAAGGAGGCATACTGGAAGCAGGGATAACCCTAATCACCATGCCTTGTAATGCTTACTCCAACTTCTGGAAGGATGCGCCTTTTGGCAAGACCTAGCTTAGTGAAGAAATGTTTCATAACACTGGGTATTGACGACACTCTGAGAGGCTGAATAGCATTGCTGACTCTGTCTAACGACAGTTAGCGGGGATTAGTTTTTGCATGTTCACAGTAGCTGTGTCGATGAGTCGCTCAGAGTCATATGGTAATTTTGGCAAATGCATGCTCCTCTTCCCCGGGGGAATTTAATAAACTACTGTCAGTCTTCTCCTTAAACGCTAGGAACTTCACTTTATGGAGTAGATGTACATTGGTGCAGCATATAGCAATTACGTGCTCTCACTGAAGCATGAGACGAGTTGTCCGGCATCGTGTTTATTGCTCGGTAAAGCACCATTTTCGAGGGTTAATTTAGGCCATATTCGGTGGAAAGCTGAGTGTGCTCCCACTACAGTGTGTTGATCGCACTTCAGGGAAGTGCGTCCGCAAATTTATACCGACGCTCTGCCTAACAGGTTAGTCGCAGCACAAACAGATGACGGTTTAGTGAGTGCCACATTCTCAAGCAAACTCACTAACTATCGTCCGTTTAACACACGGACAAGGCAGAAATGGACAAAACCCCCTCTAGAGGATGCCGTTACAGAATGTCATTAGCGTATTAACCTCTTAGGTGGTTATTTGCATTGGAGACGTTAGTGCGAACAGTCATTAAGGAGCTACACGAATAAATGAGGCCAAACATGAGAATGTAACTTTTCCTAATCATGACTTTGAAGCCTTCTTGTTCCTAGTGAACTCAGAGTAATTTTACGCTGCCAACACAGAAGATAGAAGATCGAGCACTTTTTGCAAGTATGTGACATCTAAGCAAGCAAGAGACATGGAACTTCTTGCTTAAATTTAACCATCACCATGGGATGAAATATGTAAGAATTTATTACTCCTAAGTGGGTACATAAACCGCCGTAATGATGTGAGATGAAATTGTAGGAAGATAGGCCATGACATTAGCAAAGACGAAATGCATTTCTAGGATCGCATATATAAGCTGCGTTGCATGGCCTGCTTGTTTGTCCACACACCCTCACACAACTTTACTGTTGGCGGTTCTGATTCGCCAAATTCACGCATTATTATCTTTTACACTAAATAACGCCTAATTTACTCGGGAAAGAAGTCTGCTGACAAAAAGGTCCTCCGGAAGTTACAAGCTCCAGAGGAAGTGCTACCAGCAGCATCTTCATCAATCCAACTTACTGATTCCCAAGGCAAATTTGAAAGTTACACTTTGTCATCAAGAAAGAAAATTAACTCAAATTATTCAAGTTCAAATGCGATACAGCTTTGTAGTCAAGCGATCCTAATAAATTAATCTGATTTGATCCTGTCTTGCCAGAACGAAAGTGTCAAGAGTGCCCACTGAGATAGGTAAAATTTCTTTGAAATTGTTGTATTGACCATTATATCTAGTCCCATTATATTTATAAAATACGAAAAATCTGCCCGAATCTGACGATCGTAAAAGATTAGCTATGGGAAGGTGAAGAGTGACTGGCTTTTGTGTGGGCATGCGTAGACAGGACTTTCACGTGGGAAGGTTCTCGTCACAGTACTAGAATTTGAAAGCTGCAGTCCACTAGCTTCGTTCACGCAGCTAACAGTCTCAAAATGGCAAATCGCCCTATGCAATTAACGACTTAATAATGGGTGGATGTTGTCCCCGTTCATTACATCTTTCTCCTTTCTGCCGCTTCTTCACCCTCTTCCTCTCGCCCTCCCTCCCTCCCTTTCTTCCGTCCCTCCTTCTTCTTCGAGTAGCTGTTTGCCTTCCATTTCCTCTTCTTCTCGCATCCACATCCCTTCTTTCAGTTTCCTCCCATTCGCATTCACCTGCACCATGTGCCATCGCATGGACGACTGCTGCCTCTGCCTTTGGCTCCTTCCATTTCTTCGCACTTCTGGGCAAGACGATGACTTGAAGCATCTGTTGGAATTGCACCAACTTCATTTCAGATATGGATGACAAGTTCTTCTACCTTTTACCTTCGCCACTTCTTCCACGTGGAAATTTGACTGAGCTGCCTTGCTATGGCAGGCTCCTCCTCTGCTTCTTTGCAGCCATCCTGCTATTTTGGTTAGAATATACTTCTTAGTCCATTGAGAGCGCCTTCTCACTTAGTCGTGATCAGGTTCGTCCAAGTGATGCTTTGACCAATCATCCTCCTCCTCTTCCTGAGTGTTTCGAATGCAGGTGTGCTTGTAGGTGACTTTATGTAGTGCGTTCCATTATTACCTTCCGAAGTGCTTATAACATTGATGGTTTTTGAAGAATTGGCATTCCAACAACGTGCAGAGGTCCCTTTTGACAACAAACCACTGTTTTCGAATAATATCCTTTAAGCATAATTCCACTTTTTCATAGAGGTCGTTCTGTGCAACTTTATCACTGGACCAGATCATTTATCGCTTTCAATTTGGCTTCTAATTGGAAGCACGGGTGGTGGGGGTTGTTTGGGAATTTATCTCTATCTTTACTTGTGGGTTCCGTCTGCCCATATTCTAAATTAATTCAAATGTAATGAGCGAATCGCTGTTGTAGAATGGTGGCTGGCACCCTTCACCGTTACTACGCGCAACTTTTATGCTCGACGCACAATCCTAGGGTTTTTCATTTCTCTAAACCAGCGCGATCAGAGAGGCCTAGAGTTACATTGGTGGCTTCTTAAATTTGTCCTCAAAAATATTTTAACTAAATAGTTAACTTCTCCTTGCAGATGTCAGCGGCATCTATCTTGGATGGTGGCGGTGGTACCCTGTGCAAAAGTTGGGAGAACTTGGCACTGCGCAGATAATCATTGCTAGGGATCGCATCTTATGACGGTTCTAAGTAAAAAAAGACTTAGCCGTTTAAAATTTTATTGTCCATATGACCCTGTAAAAACGGCTTCTCTTTTACTTCCGCCTTGCAATCTTCTACCAACTGGGATCTTGCCAAATCATGTGACTTAGGAGGGAAAGAATTTAACATTTATAAATAGGTTAGCTGTGATACAGTCACGAAGAGTAAAGCATGTGCGCCCTTCAAGTTTACTTGGGCTTTTAGAAGACGATTTTAATCCAATTAGAGACAAAGAATACCCAGAAAATGTTGTATAATTTCAAGGCATAACTGGGGGATGCAAGATTCGATCGTCAGATTGGAATGTCACACAGTGAGTCCACGAGCAGCTCTTGATGCTTTATGGCTGCAAAATTGATTAGTCGCCTGCACGATCTTTGTGGCCTTAATTGGGCGGTCGAAGTAGGTGTCTGAAGTGGGTGGTTATCAAAACGACTCGTTGTGTTAAAAGTCAAAGATTATTGGCATACTCATAGTCGTCCTCAACCACTTTCCCGTGGCGGTTAGTCAAGTCCGCGGAGGATGTTTGCTTGTTCATTTCACTAATAGTTTGAGATAAGGTTCGCAACACTATTCCAAGTCGGTATCCAGCATGATGCCCCCAGAAGACAACAGATTCTGCTAGAGAGCACGGCGGATGTGAAGCATTCTCTGGCTTAAGAAATGGAGGGCTAGGACCAAGTTGATGATCAATTAGGTGATTTAAACAAATATTCGAAAATTCAAGTCGTCGTTATTAGGGGTGAGTCTGGGAGATGCTTTTGCGAATTTAGCAGACTCCTCGTTTATCTTTTCCCTTTCGACCCCTATAACTTTAGAAGGAGTAGCCTGATTTGGAGGAGACACGCAATGTAAATTTTGAGACTGGCGTGAATATAGGCCTGAATGCATGGATTTAGAGGTCCCGATCTGCAAGAGGGAATTTGACAACGCTCCCGCTATCACATTTTGCGTTCACCAAACGCGTCTCACCAAAAGGATGCAAGTCACTAAAAGACGAATCACTGTAATGGTGGAGTTTGTTTAAATCAACCAGGCAGTTGGGCCTTTTGGCTGCATCAACATCTCTCAACTTCCTTTCGTACGTAAGCACAGCACCTTCCACCATGGCAGTGCCTCATTTTTCGACTTTAAAGAAAACTTCATACAGAACGCTGGTACGGCGAGCCTAGTGAATCACGTTCACTTGTCATTTAGCATTTCCAGCTGGGTTGTATATTATTATTATAAAGGTAACAGTGTCAGAACATAAAATTCACCAAAGTCAAACAAAGTCCAGGGCTGTGGGGCTCGCGAATTGTTGGAAAACCGTTAGTACCATGAGACGTAGGCGTGATGAACTTTGTGTGTCGTTTCTACAACAAGTGTATAATAATCAACATTCAAAGGAATGAAACATTCAGTTGGTCACAGTTTTTTACAGGTGGACATAAACAAAGATCGTACGGAAAATTTGCATTCGCGCAATCACTGTAATTGAGCAGCAATCGTTTTAGATGCAGATCCACTGCTCTGCACATTGGTTAAATTCAGCAAATGCTTGGTTAACGGTGTATTTTGAAGCAGCTCTGATCTACAGGAATAACACATTTTTGATAGGACCCACTGGTTTATTTATTTAGCATTAAAATCGTCAATTTTGTAGACGCCAATTTTTCTGCTCAACCTTTTATGAATGATCCACGAGTACTGCCAAAGTGAGTGCTAATGAAATTGCCTTATTCCGTCTCGTAATGTGTAGCTATTCCATGTACAATGCATGCATTTGCAGTCGTGTTTTCACCACTTCAGCCACAGAATTAACTAATAGCATTGGCTCAGCAAATGTAATCACAATTTAATGAGCATGAACATGGCTTCAAAAAGGGGCAAACCTAGGTTATGGACGTGATCAAAGAGGGCCTTTTTCTCTTTCACTCTTTTGAGCTGGCCAACATGTACCATTATCCCATCCAAAGTACAGAAGACACTTTGAGAGCACATGTGTTTCGAGCTCACCACAAAGCGTGGTTGTACTCTCCTCAGGTGTAACTCCTCCATTCACAGCGCAGGTTTTTAGTCACATGAATCGCAGTTTATGCAAAGCAGTCATTCAGCACTTAACTATAGCTAAGTGCCATGGCTACTTGAGCATATGAACTGTGAGACCTTAGGACTTTTATATATTTAACGAAAGTCAATCACTTGTTAGAGGTGATACTAATTTTAAATACGGCACATTTTTATGATAGAAGAGGAGGTAGGCACCATTATCGCCCGTAATATCAGAAATTTCCCGGATGTTTACGTCCTTTACGTTGGTACTGGTTTGAATCAAATTCAAAAGCACATTAAAAAACCCAAGTATAGGGTTACACTTTACACTTCTCGCCGCGTCACGTAATTTCC